>JASDQU010318528.1:408-13232 GCA_032191745.1 Picea mariana
TTCTTTCCTATTGCAGTTGTTATTTTAATGTAATCCAGGATTCTTTAGATTAATCTTTACAAGCTCTGCAATAGGTAGGTTTCTTTCCTGTGATTCAAGTCAGAACTTCAGTTTATTCAAGGCAAGTGTGATTAGTATAGTTTCCCTTACTAAAACTTTAGGCTGCTTTTGGAATTGAGCATATATAGTGCGTGGTTACCTTTGAAATAAAAAGACTTCCCTGGGTTGACAATTTATGTAGCACTTGATTGTTTGAATTAATTAAGCAATTATAGTGACTAACACAAGATCTAACCAACTTCCATGAAATTGGGAGGATCTTGTCCACATATAACCTTAGATTGTTAGAGTTCACTACAACAAATCCCCACTGTCTAGTTGACTCGACAATGATGTTTGATCCGACCGTCCATTCATACAACTTGTAGTCAATTTTTTGGTTGGTCGATCCACCGACCAACTATCTTCGACTGTTGGTTGATTGTCCGACCGATAGACTTGTCGACTACTCAACCGACTATTGTAGCAATCTAGTCGTCCAACCGACTATTTCCAGATGTAGGTCGATCGTCCGACTAACTGATTCCAATAGAAGTGTGATGAACCATCATGACTTGATGTTCCAACACATTGTCCTAGAGATTTAGATACCCTACAAAGTCTTATTTTAATTTTTATCTATAGGGAAGTCTCTCAAAAATAAGACATTCTTTGCCACACCCTTAATAGATTTTATCCTCATTTCCTCGAATGACAAGGATGGAAGTACATCCTCAAAATTTAATGTGGATTGAGTAGTATTACCAATTGCTACAACCAAAATACCCAAGAGTCTAGTAAAGAACTTAAGAGGGTAATATACTTATCTTTTTCCTCCATCTTAATATCAATAAAGGCAAATTGAATTACTAGAGTATTAAAGGAACTTAGATTCTCCATGATGGATTTGACATCATCCATCCTAAGATGACATGGCTTCTTTTGAAGAAAAAACTTGTTTAATATGGACTTTGACTAATACGAATTCCCTAATTTTTCCAATAGCTTATTTGTGTTGTCTTCTATAAAGACATTGAACAACACCAAATATGAGAGGCTAAGTTGAATTATATTTCTTTCCTTTTTTCTCTAGCTTCTCCCTGTGTTCTTTTGACATACCAATAAGTTTTGTACTTGGATCCATAGAAACCCACTAATCTCTATCTATAAGAAGATATGCGATCTTTGGCTTCCATAACTTAAAGCTCTGACCATTAAATTTCTCAATCTTGATTCTAGAACTTCTCAACACTCCATTTCACACAAGAATCACTATTATAGAGCTCTCATTGAGACTAGGTTGATCACATACCCGACATAAACTTGCTCTATCAAGAATGAGCCAAACCCTAGCAACAAAGGTGTCCCCTTTAAACCAATAACTTCACTTTGATACCAATTGTAGATTTTAAACCTATGTAAGTGAAGCAACACATATAGATTCTTAAGAAAAATAGAAAGACTAATAATGACACACACACACACAATACACAAAGATTTACCTTGGAAACTCTTAATCAGGAAAACCAACCTAACTTAGAGCCACACCTCTATCTTCTTCATTATATTTAACTTGACCATTCACAATAAAATATTTAGGTATTTCACACCATCAAAAACCTTAATATGTTAACCTAGATTAGATAACAACCCTAATCCTTTAAATGAGATTAGATTACAATGAGTCAAAAATCCATTGGCCAAAAGACATAAAAACATGCCAAAAACAAACCTTCCCCAAAAATTTTGGGGTGTTGCCTCTCCCCATAAACACCATTCAACAAGGGGGACATATACACCTCATAATGCATTGTATTCTAAAGTCAACTCAAGCCGCCCTTGTCTCTACCTCCTTGTCCATTTGAACACGGTACTCCAAATTTCTCTTACCTTTCTACCTGTGTTTTATGATTTCTCTTACCTTTCTACCTGTGTTCTTAATAAAAGAAAGGCAGTGCAGACTCTTTTCAACTTAAGATTGGAGAGATTGATTTCAATTATAGAATGGCCTCTTCCACTGTCTGTAATTGCACGAGGAATAGCATTCAATTATCTACAATATCCAAATTATTTCTCTCTTTGATGATCTTACTACTAAGAACAGTATCATCCCAGTTCGATAATCTTACTAATTTCAAAGATTAATTATGCGATGGCGGTGGTGGTGGTGATTCTAGCAGGAATGGAAGTGCTTTGGAAAGAAACTTGAAAATGGTTTTGAGTTCATTGGTTGAGAACGTTAACAAGACGGGCTACAATATTTCAAGTTATGGAGAGAATGGAGATAAGATGTACGGTCTTGCTTAGTGCAAGGGAGACCTCAATGTCTCTACCTGTCGAGCATGTGCTTCAGAAGTCTCAAAGATTCTCCTTGGAGGCTGTTACAGTTGGAGTTTTGAATGGACATCCCAAGCATGCAAAGTCTAAGCATCTAGGACTTTTTTATGTAGGATAAAAGTATGATGTGACCAACCCTGCATACCTCCACATTTTGCATGATGTCATCATGTAGAAGAAAGAATGTGAAAAATGGAGGATGGCATATTCACCCTCCACACTTATGCACTCCATATGACTTGCATTCTGCAATATTTGTAAAAAAACATAAGGAGAAGGGAAGGAAAAGGAATCCAATGTAACTTAGGCATGATAGGTAATCCACCTCATAAAAGATTTGTGAGGGCCCTACCTAATCACTAGACATCACTAAGATGTTATAGGTCTAAGGTAAGGGGGACTCAAGGAAAGTGATCCAACACATAAGGACAATAGAGAAGTATTGATGTCATCATCATGTGGTTTAGAAATAACAATCCCAAGTAACTATGGACCCAATTAGGCATTTACACCCCAAATCAGATCCATAGAGTAAGGAGATACACAAAATGAGTGCTATGAAGGGTCAAAGTGATCCAAACCAGCAAGAAAAGGCCAAACTTGGAGAGAAAAGGTTAGTGAGGGCCCTACCTAATCACTAGACATCACTAAGATGTTATAGATTTAAGCTAAGGTAAGGGGGAATCAAGGAAGATGATCCAACACATAAGGACAATAGAGAAGTATTGATGTCATCATCATGTGGTTTAGATACAACAATCCCATAGAAGTAGGTCATAATCCTATTCTCCAAATGGGTAAGTGCATGTGAGCACTACAGTGAGAAATACATACACTACATAATCCCCCCTTGAAAACTTTGTTACCCATAAGATGGGAACAATAGTGAGTGGAAATAAAGGAGAAGAAATAAGCAAGGGGATATAAGATAAAGAGAAAATGGAGGCAATAACATTTGAAAGTAAATTATGCATGGAGGGATCCTACTAGTGTTCATAACATAAGTTAATTGTCTTGACTTCCAAGGGGTAGTCATCTATTGGCCAGGTCACCAACCCATTGTGTGCATGTGATCATATGCCTTGAGAATTAGTTCTAGAGATAATATCTCTAGCACACATATGCAGGAAGTTGTATGACATCAAGCATATGTAAGGAAGGAAGAAAAACATCAAGAAGTAATGAAATGGATGCCAAGAAAAGAATGTTAGGATGGGATACAAATAAGTTGAACTACTATGAAATCAGAGCGTCATCTAAACTGTTAAATTAGATTTATGTATATAAATACTACGTAAGAGAAATAACCGTTAGAATATGAAACAAGATATGAGTAATTATAATTATTGCAAAAGTAAGATAACAACTAGACTAGGAAATTAATGCATGAAAGTATAATTATCATGAAATTAATACAATATTTATATTATGAATGATATTGATCTAGATGGATGTCGGTGGCATCCCACCTATTCCAACTGGTTCATTCTGACAGTTTTCCAGTTTGGCAGTTTTTCCGAGTTTTCGGGTCCCCAACTTCGGGGGCTGTTTTGAGGCCCTAAACAACATTGTTAGGACTCTCCACATGTGTATTCCTCATATAGACCTTTCCAACGGGCTATCTTACGCCTAAAACGTAGATCGTATGCAAAAGTTACGACCCCGAGAAGTTGATGTACTAACTTACCCCAACGGGGCCCATATGACTTTTGGCGCTTCATCTCCTAGGGTTAGGTTTTTGGGTGTATAAGTTTTTGGCATTCATGATTATTGTAAAAAGGCCTTCAAATCCTCATTTTATTGATCTTCTTGCGAATGAGCACAATCGTCACATCTCTTCTCAGAGATAAGCCGCCACCATTCCAACAAACTTGTTTCCCGCTGTATTTTATAGTTTCTGTTTATTTCCTTTTTGAATATAAACTAGTTTTATTGCATCTTTGTTAATCTGTGTTAATCATGTTTTAGTAATAATCTATATTCATTTTGTTCTGCTCATAAAATATAGATCAGTGGTATCAGAGCGGTCTTCTCCTTGTCGTTCTTAATGCATGTCCCCAATGAGGTCAGGGTACAAAGAATTAGGTCTCGAGCTTGTTTCTCTTGAGGACAAAATCTATCACATGCCCAAGCGACCTATCATGGCAAGAGAAAAGAAAAATGACAGGACATGAGATCCTTTCAAAATGCACAATAGAGGAACGAGATGATGGATAGTTTTGCGCAAATCCTTTAGCGACGCATCTTCCTCAAGCGGAGGTGATACCTTTCAAGGTACAAATAAACTTTGATATTCCTATATTTGAAGGTCATATAGACGCAGATGTTGTAGACAAATGGTTGAATCTACTAGAAAAATATTTCTCTATCCATAACTTTTCGAATAGAGAAAATATTACTTTTGTGCTCCTCAAATTCGTTCCCCATGTCAAAGATTGGTGGGAAACGTTCTTTGAGCAAAAGGAAACAGAGGAACCCTCATTATTTATATTCACAGTCACCTGGGAGTCCTCCAAGGATGTTATTAAGAAACAATACTACCCTGTCAGAAGTTATGTTGACTTGTATACAAAATGGACCACACTACGGTAGGAAAGAGACCAAGCAGTGCCCGAGTTCACAAATATATTCCATACCTTGTGTACCAAGATGGGTATCAAAGACTTTGAGTGACATCTAGTGCTCAAGTATATCGGTGGTCTGCATAGATAGATCCAGGCCAAAATCGAGTTTCTGGACATCTCGTCCTTGGAAGCAGCCTACCGATATGCTATCAAAATCAACCAGAAGCTTAAACAAAAGATATGAAAATTTGGGCCTAGGGAACCCTCACAGCAAAAGCAAGGAAAGGGCGGCCCCAAACCACATCACAAAGGAAAGAGAAAAGATGGACAGCCTCAAGAAAACCAGTCCAATCTGCAAGAAAATAACGACACCAGAAAGACAAAGAAAGACACCGAGAAGTGGTGCGACTTCCATAATACCCCTAGAATAACACTGTTGATTGTCACTCAAAGTAGTCGCTGGTGGTTGAGGTGAATTCCTCTGAATTAGATGTGGGTTCTGACTCTGAGTAAGAAGCAAAAATGGGGATACAGATCATCGAGGCGGAACCTAGTTTTACTGTTGCCACCACCAAGCTCCAACCCAGTGAACTAGATGAGCCAGAGGAAGGCGAGCGCTTTTTGCATTCACATATGTGGGTGAAGGGTACCCCACTACACTTCACCATTGATAGAGGTAGCCATAAGAACCTCATCTCAGCAGAGTTCGTCAAGCAGCTAGCCCTGCCGACAACACTGCACCTGCAACCCTACACCATTGGGTGGCTCCACCAAGGAAGCGATCTCCGCCTCAACCAATGGTGTTGCTTGTCATATGACATCAAGCCCTTCAAAGATGAGGTATTGTGTGATGTTTTTCCTCTCAAATTTTGTAATGTTATTTTGGGCCAATCGTATTTATGGAAACGTCATGTTGTATATGATTCTAGGCCTTAGAGTGTTATTATTACTTTAAACAAGAAATTGTACAGGATACCAGAGGCAGTCCTGCCTAGTGCTATTTCCTTGATCTTTGCCAAGCAATGCAGGAAGGTCATCTCTCAGATCGGGAAGTTTGTCTTCTTCGTCATTCACTCTTAGAGTGAGTGAAAGATCGAAGCCACATGCAGGGCCTCCACGACTGACCTCTCCACATAGCAGAATCAAGTGGATAAGGTCATGGAAGAATACTCATATATCTTCTCCTCACCTACCATGGTACCTCTACACTATCAGGTCAAGCATCCCATCGATCTGAATCCCGAAGCATCGCTTCCCAATGGGATAGTCTATCGCCTCTCTCTGTTAGAGAATGAGGAGATCAAGCGACAGATCCAAGAACTACTCCACAAGGGGCACATCTGTCCCAACTCATCACCTTGTGGGAGCCCAATCGTGCTGGTGCAAAAGAAAGACGGGACCTGGTGACTATGCATTGATTATTGAGCCCTGAATAAAATCATAGTCAGGAACTGGTACCTGATTCCCTGAATTGAAGACCTCCTTGATCAGCTCATGGGGACCAAGTACTTTAGTAAGATTGATTTGAAGTCTGGCTACCACCAGGTCGCAATAGAACAAAAAGATGTATGGAAGACCCCCTTCAAGTCAAAAGAAGGTATTTTTGAATGGTTTGTCATGCCCTTTGGTTTGACAAATGCTCCAACAACTTTCATGAGGATGATGGACGATATCCTAGGACCATTCACCAATACTTTTTTAGTGGTGTATCTGGATGACATCCTCATCTACAACAAGATTTGGGTGAAACACTTGCAGCATATTAAACAGGTTATGCACATCCTGCGGCAACACAAGATATATGCCAACTTGGAAAAATGCTCCTTCGGCATGGAAAGGGTCCATTACCTGGTGTACATCATTGATCAGCATGGTGTAGATGTCGATCCAGCCAAGATCCAGGTCATCAATAACTGGCCAGCCCCAACCACACTCACTCAGCTTCGGAGCTTCTTGGGCCTTGCCAATTTCTATCAAAGGTTCGTATTTGGATTCTCCCATATTGAATGGGCCCTCATCCAAGTAACCAACGGTGGTGGCAAGGAAACATTTGTGTGGGGCCTGTCCCAATAAAAAGAGTTCAATTATTTGAAGCATCGCTTGTGCTCAACCCCAATACTTTCATTATCAGACCTAGAGCATCCCTTTGAGATCAAGGCAAATGCTTTAGACTATGTTGTGGGTGTCATTCTCACTCAACATAGCCACCTCGTGGCCTATCATAGTGAGACACTATCAAATGTTGTCCGTAAGTACCCTAGTTATGACAAAGAAATGTACTTCATTGTTCAAGCCTACCGCTAGTGGAGACAATACATTCTTGTGAAGGAGACAATCATCCACATTGATCATAAGCCACTATAGTTCATGCAGACGCAATGCAAATTATAGAATGACTGCCATCAGAAGTGGTCCACATACTTGTAGCGGGTCCACCTCAACATCAAGTATAAAAAATGAAGTACCAATCGATTCATTGATTTCCTCAGTCGGCATCCATTCACGAGACTCACCACGGTGCTAGACTCTTGTGGACATGAGACCTCTGGATGGCCCCACCTCTATGAGGCAAACCCTGACTTCGCCACCACCTACCAAATGTTAGGCGCAAACTCAGTTGTCGCTAATTTCCATCTTCAGGATGGGTTGTTGTGCCATCTGGGCCATCTCTATGTTCCATCAAGTGAGCACGTGAATATGATTTGGGAATCCCACTATAGTCGGGTGCCAGGACACTTAGACATTGAAAAGACAGTGGTAGTGCTGCAGAAACATTTCTATTGGCCAAAACTTCGACAGGATGTGGGCAAGTATATCAGGTCCTTCACTGCCTGCACTATTACAAAACTAAACACCAAGAAACAGGGCCTGTACACCCCTCTGCCTACTCCTGACAGGCCATGGGAATCCATCTCAATGGACTACATTTCGGGCCTTCCATCCACCAAGAGGGGAAATGAATTTGTTTTTGTGGTTGTTGATCGCTTTTCCAAGATGGCAATTCTGGTCACCTGTAAGAAGAGCATCACAGCAGAGGCCACTACCAAAATCTTCTTTGAATGAGTATGGGTACATTTTGGAATCCCACAAACCATTGTCTCTGATCGGAACAGTCGGTTCCTTAACACATTCTGGACGAGCCTTTGTTCACTGTTGGACACCAAACTCAACAATCCACTGCTTTCCACCCCCAGACAGATGGAAAAATTGAGGTCGTCAATCGGATGATCATGCATATCCTATGCATGTACAATTCCAAGGACCCCCGCACATGGGATGAGAGTCTTCCCTATGTTGAACATAGCTACAATTGAGCACTACATAGCTCAACCAACCACAACCCCTTTCAGGTGGGGTTGGGATTCCAACCATTGGGTCCCATGGATGTTGCACTACCCCTTGTGGCCACCTCGACCGACTCATCCCCTGCTCCAACTGAGGCTGACAAAGCCACCTGGTTCATTGAGCGGATCCAACACATCTGCTTACATTTTCAGGATATTTTACAGAAGTCCATTTCCAAGTAAATGTAGCACCATGATCAACACCGGGTGCCACATAAGTTTCAGCTGGGAGACAAAGTTTGGTTGCACTTGTAGAAATAATGACTTACAGGGCCCCATTAGAAGCTTCTCCCACTCCATTATGGACCTTACACCATCGCCAAGGCTATGGGTGACAATGCTTTTAAGCTCAACATTCCTCCTTTCCTTGGCCTACACCCAGTGTTCAATGTGGCTCTCCTTCGATCATATTTCACACCATTATTGGACACCTCGGAGATAGAAGAATAGTTGACACCAATAGAGCTCAACCTTGACTGCATGCAACAGGCATCCCGTGATCATATTCTGTGTTATCACTCCAAGAAACTCTTTGGGGTTGTAAGCCAAAGATGCTTGGTAACTCAAGAATATGGTAAATTTGATATGCTTGGAACAATGGGATAACTTAATAGCTAATGAGAAGAACAACTTATCATGCATTCGAATAAGTCAATGCTTTTAGAAATCAATGATCAGACAGAGTAATTGAAATAGGGTATGAAGAACACTAGTCTAGATAACCAAGTACAACAGTGTGTAGGGTCATACAATATAGTAAGAATTTATTTAATTCAAGTTCATGAGCTTAATAAGAAGATAACAGTTCTTAGAAGCTGAGCTAAACTGAAATAAAGTACAGAATAATGAAGTACATGAATAAATCTGACATTGACAGCAAAAGAAGATTGTGATTCTATTATCAAGATAAGAGTCTTAGTACAAGAGAAAAATGTATCCAGGATTGAACCCTCTATAGTTCCTCTCATATCTTTAGCTTTATAGTTTTACAATAAAATATTCAGATCCTATAAATATGGATCATATTTGCCAAAGATAGAAAGTCAAAACAATTTTACAAAAAGAGAGGAAGTGATCCTCAAAATGAGGTCAACTACTCATTTCATGGTCTTCAGATCATGTAGAACCTCTGTGTTGTCCAGATAATCCTTCCAAGGCCGTTTGATATCCTTTGATGAAGATAAATTCGAATTTTCCAAGTTTAGAAAAAAACCTGATTTATTGCCCCCAAAATAGGTGTCAAATCAACTTGAGATCCTCCTCTAACTCCTTTGCATCAAAAGTGGATCTTATATTTGACACTATAATTCAATATGTATCTTTGGAAAGCATTTTCAAGAGATTTGGTTGAAAAAAACTGAGAAAAACTTCGATCTGGGCAAAAATACACCTTTAGTGGCTAGTCTCAGGTTTCACCAGCTATTTCGCTTTAAGATTTGCTAGTTAGCTGGAGAAAGCTCTGTTTTTCATCAGCTAACTAGTTATAATTCCGCCTTCTGTGCTGGTGAAAGTTTTGTTTTGGTCAAGAAGGAAACCTTTCATAATCGAATCAAATTTATTTTTTGCATTAACGATGTTGCAGCCCATACCATCGTTGGGAAATTGATGTTCTTGATCTTTGATTCTGGTAAGTCACTTGTCAGCAAAGTAGTGAGTTGGCTGATAGTGCTGCTATCTGATTTATGAGTAAGATGGTTTAGTATCCTTGCATCAATTTCTTTTCCACTTGGACTACCATAACCATATCAGTGTAGGTACAACATCTGCACTTTCAACACATGCACGAATATCTTCACTGTGATTACAGAGGTTCCCAATAACAATTATAGAGTCCTCTTTTGCTTTTGAAGATCCAATTTCTAGAATCTGGACAAGAGGAGGTATACCACCTGCAGCAGTAATTGCCCATTTTCTTTCATCATCATCATAGCCAAAGTCATTTTTAGTTCCACCTGTGCTTCTGCCCTCATATGTTCCATCATACCCAGCACCCGAACTCTGACTCTGGCTCCCATACCCATCACTCGGGCTCTGACTGTAGCTACCACCAGTTTTGTACCCATCGTTTTGACTGTATCCACCATCGCCAGAATGAAAACCTCTAGTTCTTTCAATAGCATAGTTAGCATGAAAAAGACATCCATGAATATCCTTTACATCCATGCTTGTTATAGCAGCTGCAGCCTCCTCATTATAAATGAAACTAACAAAACCAAAGTCTCTTGACCTACCAGTCTCTCGATCGTGAATGATTCTTGCTTCAATGACTTCACCATATATTCCTATGCATGACCTCAAATATCTTTAAATTTCTAAGTGGCTCTTTGGACTCCACCATAAGGGAATGTAGAGCAAGGGAATTCACATCATCTGTGTCTGAATCACTTCCAAAATTATAACCACTTGAAGCATANTAGAAATTTAAAGATATTTGAGGTCATGCATAGGAATATATGGTGAATCACTACATCAAGCTACTAGAACAACTCAACTTTCTTGCATAACATCTAACTTTTTCAATCCATCATGAATCGGCTTATACTAATCCTCGAAGAACTTGGCAGTAGCGAGATCCATGGATGTTTTATAATAGTGTGATAATCATACAACCCAAGGAAACAAAAACAATGTCAACAGAAACTTTGAAAAACCCAACCATACTTGTGTTTTGAAAAGATTGGATAGTAGATAACCGAACTTACTATTAATTTACTGAGCGCAAGACACCTTAAACTTTAATTCAATGGCGTTGATAAAGATCATTCTGCTGTTACGATTTGCAATGCCACATCGTGTCTTGGTTCTTAGGATTTATTACCAATTTGATACTTGTAATCTCAAACTTGTCAACTCAGCGTTTGAAACCTATGATCCCCTTTAGCTTGGTGCTTGCACTTGGATGGTGTGTCAATTTGTGGCTTTATGCATTTGTTCTTGCCAACACATAACTATATCCCATATATAGTTGTGTTAAATAACTCACATATATGTCAGTACTACTATGCATGATTAATGAGATATGTAAAGACAAGGGATTAGCACATGCATTGGGTTTATGATGCTTGACATGTAAATATGGAATTGGTATAGTTGTAATATGGCTAGACTTAGGAAAGATACTTTGAACACACACCACTTTGCTTTGGGAAATTTTATGAAAGACATAAAAGGAATGACATTTATTTGTATCTTTTGCATTGCAGGTTTAGAATCCTAGAGGTAAAGTAATCATAGGAAAAGAGATTTTCAAAGGCTAAGAAGGAAAATGAGTCTTACAGAGAGATAGAGAGATAAAAACACTCTCAAAAAACCAGTGTATTTTGGTTGCTAACAATTGGCTCCAGCTGGGATGGAGACCTCCCTGCAAGGTTTCCAAGAACCTAGTAGTTCAAGTCGCCTTTTAGCATTGGGCATGGAGTCATATGGTTTCCTTTGGCATTGAGCATGGAGTCATCTGACTTGTGCAACTATTCCTCTGCAAACCTATAACTTTCATGCAGCTTCCTGCTTATTCATGAAATCAACAACTGAAAAAGATCTAACTACTCGTATGGTGAGCTTATTCCTCTGCCTACTCCTACACTAACCAACTGTACTGCCTCTTATCAAGTGAAGTGATGCTTCCAATGAAGCCATGTAAGGAAATGATTCACTGACATCATGTTAGATCTTGACCTGAAAAACAATGGAAGCCATATCATGCAGAAAATCGGTTTGAACAGATGATAAAGAAAATCTTCTTCTGACAAAAATATTTTAACATCTATGCTGCTCATAGACTCCAAATAGTCAACAAAAGGGTCATCAAATTCACAAAGAAATACCTCTTTGGATTTCTGATCCATATGTAATTTGAAATGTTGTTGAAGGATGCCTTCAATGCTAAATATGGACTGCTCAACCTTTGTCAGAGAGTCATATAAGATGGACTGTTGATCTGAACTTTTCAGCACATCATCTTCCTCGTTGTATTGGCTGCAATCTTCCTGATGTTCTAGCTGAAGATTAGACAGTTCTTGCAAATATGGAAACTCTAAGTTTCCCTCATCATCCTCTTCTTCATATGTGCTGCAATTACTCTATGTCTGCAAATCAAAAAACTGAAAGTTGTCCTTACTATCTATTGCAGATCTGAAACTGTCTTCTACTAATATGTCAATCTTCTCAACATCTTCAAAGTTTTCAGAAGGAATAATCTACTCATCATATTTAAAGGTTTCGAAAGAAACAATCTGATCATCATGACAATCATATTTAATAGATGAATTTGATACAATGTTAAAGGCATCTTCATGGCTATCATAATGTGGATCAACAATTTCTTGATCATGATGAGAGATATCTTCTTCGTAGGTGATTTGAATTTTCTGTTCACGAGGCATTATAAATAGAAGAGAAGGCCTGAAATCTTTGGCCAGATTAAACTCATCATATTCAATGTCTTTTGCAAACATGGAATGGCTAATTTCAACATGATGTCATTCCTTTATGGGCAAAGATTTCAGGCCTTCTCTTCTATTTATAATGCCTCGTGAACAGA
>JASDQU010318533.1:0-12556 GCA_032191745.1 Picea mariana
GAATCCCAAGGTCTTGTGAGACCATTAAGAGTTGTCATCATGAGTTCATATTCATCTAATTTGTCTCCATTTTCCTCTAACTATTTCTTGAATTGAGAAACCCTATATAAATAGTCTTGAACTATTTCTCCTTTTTGCATCTTTGTATTCTTGAGTTGGGTTCTCAAGTTCATCTTCTAGTTGATGCTCTTTCCTTCATATATTCTAGTTAGGGAATAAAACATCTCTTTTGTAGTATTCTTAGAAGACACTTGAGTGATCAAGTGGTCTTTAATGGACAAGTGGTCTTTAGAAGACACTTCAGGGCCCCTATTCCCGTAGGTGTAAATTTCTATGTGGATCAGTGTCCCAAGACACATGAAGAGGAGGAGTATGTAAATTCTAACCTTGTACAATATCTACTGCAAACTGATATTCAGAAAAGAACAGAAAAGATACAATGGAAAATACAAACATTACATAGAGATTTTTCACCTGGAAACCCCAAACCGGGAAAACCAACATATATTATATTCATACATTGTGTTACATTGTTTACAATACAATATACATATAGGAGCCAACGGCATCCAAAACCCTAACCCAATGACCTGGATTAGTCCAAAAACCCTAATTCCTTAACTGGAAATAGAAAACCATCGGCAAAAAACCATGTGCCGAAAAACCACCTAAATATCATGTGGTCCCGGAAATATGTCGTCCTGGTAATATGTCATCCCGGAAATATGTCGTCCTGGAAATATGTCGTCCCGAAAATATGTCGTCCCGGTGCGAAAAAAAATTTCGAGGGCGCTGCCCCCGAACCCTCGCGCGGGGGGCTCCGCCCCCCTCTAACCCCCCTGCCCGCCCGACGCAGATGCTCAGACACTACTACTCATGCAAAGAATATAACACATACCCAACAGAGTAGATGTCTCTTGTTCCATATGCGAATGTGGTTGGCAATTTGATGTATGCAATGGTCTGTACTAGACCAGACATTGCACATGCAGTGGGATTTTTGAGCAAGTATATGCCCAAAAATTCCCTTAGGTCGGTCAAAGACCCTGTTGATCCCATTGAACATAAGGGTGTCTATATGATCCCTTTCTCCTGTGGTAAACAATACATAGGGGAAACAGGTCGATCCTTTAGAATTAGAATTCAAGAACATGTCGCTAATATCAAGCACAATCACACTCGTCCCTCAGCGTTGGCAGAACATTCAAATAAAACAAAACATCATATTTGTATTGAAGAGACCAAAATTCTTGCCAAAGTATATCACTATCACAATAGAAAATTTAGGGAAGCCATCAAAATCGAAAAGCAACCTAACAATCTAAACAAAGATGATAGTTGGAAGATCAGTTAAAATTGGATCCCAACACTAACCACAAGGACAAATTCTAGAAACTAATTAGTAATAATTGATTAGTAATATTTTAGGTCTTATATATTTTTAATAAGTTGGCTCTTTACTAAAAAACTTTTCATATTTATACACTTGATGATTTTTCATATTTTCCTCATATGTTAAAACTCTTCCTAATGATGGACCACATTTGTTTGGTTTGAAACGTCGAAAAAAAAATTGATTCGATGAATTTGAAAGAACCACCTTATCATAACACCAGTCGCAAAAGTCTCAGAACTGAAATATATGTCAAAACCAGGGAAGGAGCATTGGACAACAGTAAAGGTATTTTTCAGGTATTTGTGTGGCACTACTAGTTATGGATTGTGCCACCAAGGAAGACTAGGTTTGGATTGAGTGTTGGACATACATGGATTTGTGGATGAAGACTGGGATGGATATTTGGATCGTAGAAGATCAAAAAGTGGGTATGTGTTTACCCTGTTTGGAGGATAAATCAGTTGTATGAGAAAAAGACAATATGTAGTGGCACTTTCAACTACAAAAGTTGAATACATGGAAACTACTCATACAAGCAAGGAAACAATATGGTTACAAAGATTGTGTTCAAGTATTGGGTTGGTATAACAAGTTGTAAGGATAGATTGTGATAGTCATAGTGTAATTTTTCTAGCGAAGAACCAAGCTTATCATTCAAAGACAAAGCATATTGATGTTCAATATCACTTTGTGAGAGACATGGTTGAAGGAAAGAAGGCGTTGTTGATGAAGGTGGACACTTTGAAGATTGTTGCAGATTCATTAAAAAAATCTATGAGCTCTGAGAAGTTCTCTTGGTGTAGAGGATCCATGGGCATTGTTGCCTTGGATGGTTGACTATGTAACCTTGTAACCCCTTGTATGAAAAGAAATCAACAAGTGGGAGAATGTTGGGTATGTGTTATATTCTTTGCATGGTTGGAAATTATGCTTTTTGCATCTGTTTTTGGGCAATTTTTGGGCACATGGTTTTCGCTCATGGTTTTCTATTTCCGGTTAAAGAATTAGGGTTGTTAATTAACTCGGGTTATTGGATTAGGGTTTTGGATGATACGAGATCCTATATGTATATTGTATTTTAAACAATGTAGGAGATGACGAATATAGAAGATGTTGGTTTTCCACGTTTGGATTTTCAGGGGAAAAATATCTGTGTAATGTGTATATTTTCCATTGTATCTTTTCTGTTTTTTTTATTGAAAATCTGTTTGCAGTAAATAATTGTACAATGTTAAAATCTACAATGCAAAATAAATAAGAGACATACATAGAAATAGTGCAGGCGACAAAAACTGTGCCTAACACCTAGGTAAGTCTTTTTATTGCAAAATAGTTATAATATGAGCACTATCAACTCGATTTACAACTTGGGCAGAGTCACATGACTCATCTCACCTCACCAAGACACTCATAGACATATTTTACACACTAAGACTCATTGTCATAACCACCTTTGCAATCTCTTGCAGTGCACCCCATATGTGTGCTCAATCGCAAACTTGTTATCCCTTCTCTATCATAGACTTCACTAAGTTAACACAGACTAATTTGGTTCTGCCTCACACATGCCTCACTCAGACCTGCATTTTACAATTCCCCCAAAATCTCATAGTGCGTCCCACCCTTGGCTACTTGTCTTCCATCTTTGCAACTTTGCCTTAGTTATGCCTTGCCTCAAACTTGCTCTCTATGCCTTCTTGCTCTTCTTCACATCTTCCTTCCTTGGTTGTGCGCCCTTGTGCTCTTATATGGACTCCAAAGGTCACCATAATGAATTGTTACATCCTTTGGGTTTGTTGCACCCCTTCGCGAAGCATCATGCCCAAAAAAATCGTCGTGCTCCTTCGCAGACTCGGTGTGCCCAAATGAACTTGTGCGCCCATCAAATGTTGTGTCTCTTGGACCAACACTCCCCATCCTTAGGTGTGTGCCCCTTCCCTTGGGCGTTTCCTTATGTCGATCGATGAGACTCTCTGTGGGTGTATCGATGGGGTCATCCAACCTCTCCATCATGCCCATGCTGCCATGGGCAAGTAGGTACACTCCTTAGGCATGCCCCCAAGTCACCCCATCCTTGCCCATACACAACCCAAGTCTCCATCAACCTTCTTAAAGCAAATAAGTTGTGTGCCCCCTTGGTGTTCCACATCACCACTATGCACCCAAGGTGCTCATGCCCATACCCACATGTCTTTGTTCATCGAACAGATCACATGCCCATTATGTTCTCTTTCTCGACTTGTCCCCAAGTCTGACCAACGAGTGTTGGTGGGTGTCATGAGAAATCTTATAGAATATGCTTAAAATATTTAGATGTCAAACTTAGAAAAATTTCTTAGAAATACAAATGTGAATATTTAACTTTAGAAATTTATATTAATTTTAGTTTTATTAAACATTAACATGGAAAAAAAGAAATATAGACATGAACATTTTATTAAGTTAAAATTAAATTATGTTAATTTATTTTATTTTATTTTTTAAATTTTTTAGATGATGCTAGCTTGAGTTTCATCACCATTTTTTTCAATTTTAAAATGAACAAATTAAAGTAATTTTCTCATGATAAAATGATTATGCTTAACTTTACCTTAATAATCTTTGTTGAAAAATAATGTTAATGATTTAAAACCGATTCCAAACTTTAACAAAGTTTTCTAATAGTAATTTTTATGCATATGCTTAACTTTACCTTAATAATCTTTGTTGAAAAATAATGTTAATGATTTAAAACCGATTCCAAACTTTAACAAAGTTTTCTAATAGTAATTTTTATGCATTCCCAAAATATAAGATAATCTTTGTTGAAAAATAATGTTAATAATTTAAAACCGATTCCCAACTTTAACCAAGTTTTCTAATAGTAATTTTTATGCATTCCCAAAATATCAAGACATATACAAAGCTCTATCATTATCATTATTCCATGAAATAAAAGAAAAAACAATAAAAAAAATTCTAATAGTAATTTTTATGTATTCCCAAAACACCAAGACATATACAAAGCTCTATCATTATCATTATTCCATGAAATGAAATAAAAGGAAAAACAATAAAAAAAGCATACGTAATCTTTAATTATATTAATCTAATAATGAAGATAATTCCTAGATAAATTGATCTTTGTAAAAATCCAAACACAATTTTGAATATGACAACCTTGCAAACTTTGTTAAGAATCTATCCCCATTTTATTCATACGATATGCGATTGGTTCTTGACATTCCTCATTCTTTCTTTCCTTTTCACTTGCTATGAAGTGACTTTTTCATTGCACATTTCCTTTTTAGTGAGTTTTTTTAATGTATAGGTATCTTTTATTGTATATAATGTGTTGTTTAATTGTTTTACAAAATAGTTTTTTTTTTTGGAATTTGATGATACGAATTTACACTAAATTATTATTTTTTATTGTTTAAAATTTATTTGTAAATGTAGAAATAGATTTAGTATGTTGAAATTTTTTTGGGGCACTCGAATTATATAAAAATAATCATTTAAATCTATATCTAACAATTTCTTTTTCACCTAATTTCAAGTAAATGTCTCGAAAAAATATTGCAAAAAAAATTATTTGATAAAATGTTTAGACTTTGACCATATATAATTAAAATATATATATTTTTTCTAAATGTTTTGATAATGTAAATGAATATGATCATTATAATATCTCACTTATAAAAGTAAAATTTTCATGATTATTATATTTTCACTTAATATTATTTCTTTTTATTTAACAAAAATAATAATGATAAATTACTTTATATTATATATTAATTTTTTAAATAACTATATTAGAACATACATCCTTTTCACCATGAGACACAACACTAAGGTAAGGTAGTCTTTCATTTTAAACAATATTAACTTAAATATTATTCAAACCAACATATAAGATGGGAACTCTCTAATAACCTCCCGAAAAAATTATTTGCACGGGCAAAATGAATAGAATAAGAACTTAAAATTGTTAGGATATAAATAAGAGCTTATTGGTTGATAAAGTAAGGTATTGTGATAAAGGTTGTATGACCATTTTAAATGCTAAAAGTAAGTTTGTGTTTAATGTGCATCGACATATTCGAATATAGTTGTTCAACTTTCAATGTTTTGGGTTAGATTATTTTTTAACTTCTTAACTCAATAAAAGTATGGTGATCTTGGAAAGCTTTTTTTAATACTTTTCGAGCACAGAAACAAAATTCTAAAGAATCACAAGTAATCACTTACCCTCTTAAAATCTGATAGACCAATTAAGTCTTAGTGGACATTAATAATCATCATCATCATTATCATCCATCTTACAAATCAACATGATAGTAACCTTAATTTTCATTAATATTATAAAAGCCTATTAATTCTAAACTAATGCTTTGATAATTACTATGACTACATTAATTTTAAGCCGATGCTTTGATAGCGCTATGAAGTGCATTAGGAATTTTAGAGCGATCTATTCACTCAAATATCATACGTTCAAAGTTTAAATTGCAAAGCAAAGATAACATGCAATATTCACATTCAGTTTGTTATGGTGTGCCTATGTACAAAGCATTTGTTATGCAACAGATGTACAAAGCATAAAGGGATTTCTAAAAATTGACATCCAAAATTATGGGATAAAAGTAAATTTAATATTTTATTTTTCAAATTAATGTCATATTTTATAAATATACGATTAAGAATTTATGTCATTTTTAAGTAATCATTTTAAATAAGAAATAAGGTTAAAGTTTTATCTTTTTTCTACATTAAGTGAACTTTCTTTTATCCACTATATTAGTTAAAGTATCTGTAGCATTATCTTAAGTTTTAAGCTTGAGTAGAGCTATCTCACTAGACTTCACCATTTCTTTAACATAGTGGAATTTTAGTTTGATATACTTTGTCCATGATTGTGATTTGAGGTTCTTTGTAAAAGTAATTGCACTCTAACTATCACAAAAAAATGTGCTAGCTCATGTAAAAATCCATTATCTATACATAGTTGTTACAACCAAACCCCTTCCTTGGATGCTTTATACATAGTTGTTACAACCAAACCCCTTCCTTGGATGCTTTAGAGGTTGCACTATACTCTTCCTTAATACTGGTTTGGGAAACCACATTCCCTTTTACTCCTCCAATTCATAGGTCAAATTGGTCAAATACATGAGCACTAGCGAACTTTCCATTGTCCATGTTAGCTACCCAGTTAACATCAACAAACCCATGTAGTGGAAACTTTTTTCTCCCATCTCTTTGATAACAAATAATATAGTTACTAGTGCCTAGTAGGTACCCACAGATCCTTTTGACAATTGTTCAATGATCCCTCCATTTCTTTGGATTTTCCATGTACTTACTCACGACTCCTACCACATGTGCAATGTTTTCTATTGTACACACCATTGCATACATAAGGCAATTGACCTCACTAGCATATGTAATTTTTCCATCTCCTCTTCTACAAGTTTTCTCTTAGGACTCATGTTAGTTCACAAATACTCTCCCACTTAGGTCATTTCTTGAACTGTTACAAAGATTAATCCATGCTCTATGCGTTTGTTAGGCCATGCAATCAAAGATTGCATGGTATACATCAACTGCCAAAAATGCAATGGAAATTCCCCAAAAACATAGCAGAAATTTGGGACCTAAAAAAATGTAGTAGAATTGCCAATATGCGGAACCATTATGAGTCAGTGGAACAGGTGGGTGACCACCAATATTCACCTAGACAAATAATCCCATATTAGGAAGCAATGGTCCCCATAGTGCCAAGTTCCTTCATGACATGGGGAAAGTTGTACTTACTTTGATTCCTAGCAAGCCATTGCCCCAGTGACGGAGATACCTTATTTTGACAACATGATAGAGATGTATGTTTTGCTAGTTGATTCTCTTCATCTTAGTGTCGATGATCTAGTAGACTCTTTCCTACTCAATTTAATTGGGATTAAATTATGTCAAGGCCAAGTGTTTGTAAGTTTTGAACCTTTGCAGTGAAACAATGAATACAAATTCTTAAGAAAAAAAAAGAACAACAATTTAAAACACACACAATACACAAAGATTTACCCTAGAAGCCCTTAATAGGGAAAACCAACAAGCGTTAGAGATGCACATCTATTTTTTCTTCATTGTATTAACTTGACTATACATAATACACTATTTAGGTATTTCACAACATCCAAAACCCTAATATGTTAATCTTGGTCATAGTGTAAGATCCATATTGAAGTGGGTGGAGCTTCTAATGGGGTCTTGTAAGGCACTGTTTCTACAAATGAAACCATACCTTATTGCTTCCCAAAAACTTTGTGGTACCTGATGATGATTATGGCAATGTGTGTACTTAGGATTAGCTTTATATAAAATATCATGTGGTGGCTTGATAGAACAAATATGAGGAATGGCAGTGGGACATTAGAAATTGAGGATAATAGAAAATCAAATCAATTGGTGGAATGAAGGAGATCATAGCTTGAATTCCGATTTAATGAATGTTGAAAGTGTCATAGAGGATAGCTAGAAAATAAGAGAGAACATTTAATGGAGACCCTTTCCATAAAGTCAATATAAAAGGGATGCAAGGGGACACAATTGAACCATTAGAAGTTGAAGAGTCTAGATGAGCTAGGGTTTTCATTATGTGTATGCTTGTGGTGAGTGGCCCTGAGTTCGAGTAGACATCGAGATTGCTAAAAGAAAAGAATGACATCCTCATCAAGACCAAAACCATACAAAAGCATAGATCCTATAAGGAAGTGAACATGCCAATCATAGAGATACATGAGATGGTTCATATTTGCTGGTCATCATTGGATAAGGTTCTAATTGCAAGTTTCGTGGACTATAATATGCAAAAAATTGATCAATTCTTGGAGCATAAATTTAGCCAATATGTAGACTTGAAGACATTGCAAGATGTTACTAGACATGTAATTTTGAAACCCTAGGCTTATAAGTCATTCTAATCAGTTGTTTTGACACTAATTGATGTTCCACATTTCAATCATACTCCTATCATTTCCCTTTGTGTCAAATCGTTGTTAAGTAGGCTCCATTGTGGATGTTTGTGGCCGCATAAGACTTATTCTTTAGAGCTAGATGTTATGCAAAGAAGCTCAAGGTTACTCAGAGCATAAGAAGATGCAATCAATGTGATTTTAGCTAAATACATTAGGACAAAGGAAATTTATAATAGGCATGGCACTCATCATGGCTCTTGTGGTATTGTCGTATCTATTATTGAAAATAGAGTTGTTCACTTCTCCACATAGATGTTAGCATGTAAATTGGTTAGGAAGTGCAGAAAAGGTGAGTTCCTAGTTGGAGTTATTCATGTAGTAGATATGTTCACACATGGTATAAATATGTCTTAGGCTAGGTAATTCCTTAATTCCTTAATTATAGATTTTTTAGAAGCTTGAGATTATGCTAAAGATTTCCATTATAGTTTCAGGGTTATTCTCCTCTTGACGATGATATTTTGGAAAGCACTTGAAGGTAGACAATTTGACATTGAAGTGACAAATACATTCCATGCACCAAAGTCCAATATTTGGTAGTTTTCAAAGGACAAGACCAATCAAGCAGAGACAAATCAAGCCTTTCAGTAGTGATACATTTTGATGATACAAGAGACCACAAAATCCTTCTAGATTCCTCACCATCTTGTAGATAAATACAATGATTTTATTCCTTTTGAAGTTGATGTGCACAATGTGTTCTTGATTCCCTATGTAGATCCACGAGCACCTCCATACATATTTCCATGCTAGATCATTGAAGAATACATTCAACATCCATAGTAGAATGGCTAGAGTAGTTGCACCCAAAACAAGATTTTGAGGTTGAAATCATTCAATTTATAGAGCCCAAAACAATGAAGAAGAAAGATAAGGGTAAAGGAGTGGCATCATCATCATCCTCCCAACAAATAAAACCTATAGCACATTGAGAATCCTTGCACCTCAACTAATAGAAACGACAAAGAGAGTAAGAAGAAGAGGTGTGTCAGTGCAAGGAAGAAGAAGAAGAGGAGGAAGAAGCGTGTTTAGTTCGAAAAAAAGAACCGTGAGGAAAACTAGTGTGGCTCCTCCATATGTGGAAGACCCAAAGGTTTCCCAAGCCTCACAATAATAGTAGGTTTCCCTCAAAGGAAAAGGAACCAACACATAGTCCCATACTAGCTCAGTACCATGAGAGATATTACTTACATCTAGAATACAAAAGATATGATTTAAGAGAAAGATGTTGAATTTATAGACTATAGAGATACCTAAGGTGGGAGAATAAATTAACGTTGAGCTTAGTTTAGGTAGAAGAAATATTTCTCATAAACGACCACAAAGCCCCCTCTACTCGACAAAGTATAGAAGATAGTGAACAATTTGGATTCCCACCTGGAAGTTCATCGGATGATCCATCAATATACTTCACATTAGCTACAAGACTTAAGGAGCCTTTTAGCATCATGAGAATAATTGGAAGAAGAACCATCATCACCACRAWAGTTAGCACAAACTSAACACATTTTTTTAACTCCARGTCTTGGATGCAAATTGCACCAAGGACTAGGGGTCACCAAAAGAATCATAGAATTTAACCCCTTAGCCMTTTCCATGCATGCGRCTTCATCCTTAGGATAGGGTTCTTAGCAACTYATTAAGGTTGAGTTGGACCTATTTTCTATCCCTTTGTCAAATATTCATAGGTACATTTGCACGATGATGAAGGAGCTGGACGATTGGCACCACGCCCTTGATAATGCATATTGGAGCCTGACACACACATATGCACAAAATATAGTATAAAAAGAGTCATCGTTAGTGGAAGTAGATGAATTGTATATTGAAGTTGCAGTAGGTCCTTCAGAAGCTACTTCCCCTTCCTCCCCTTCCACCACATAGAAGAAAGTTAACCAAAATCAAGTAAGCTTATTATGCTCTACAAATGAGGAACACATAATTAGAGGAAGACCTTTGGGCAGTGCCGACCCAAGGGCATAAATAATTAGAGAAGAAATTGAATGAAGCTAAGGAGACATTTTAAAGAGTAAAGAATGACACAACCAAGTTCTCAGGTTTGGTAGATTCCAATTTTCAACCATGGAGTAATTTATAGAATCTACCTCGGACTGAAGAAAAAGAAAGAAATATTAAGACCATGGAAACCCAAGTGGCTGAGAAATAGATAAGCTTGAAACATCTACCAGTTATTGCATGCACGAGTATGGAAAAAATAACAAAGTTATCAAAACATATCACAATAGCTAAGCAACAACAATTAATTGGAAAAGTGACATGGCTCTAAGAAGTTGCTCAGAAGAAGTATATTGATTTGCTTGAGTTCCAAGAGCTTGCAATAAAAGAACTTCAGACATGTGTGAAGTTGAAGCCTCTCTCTACACAAGTCAATGGGGAAGCAATTTCAAAGTACCATCAACATATTCAGAATATTGACTCCTCTTATAATTTAGTGACTTGCACAAGAAAATGAAGTAAGAGCTTCCATTTTTGGGTCCTATTTTGTAGGATTAATCTTAGTTGTCTCAAGGATGAGACATGACTTTGTGTGGAGTTTGTTCGCATCTTATTTTACAATTTTGGGACTTCTATGACACTCGAATTTACACGTTGTGGTTTCAATATGCATGCTACATATGCACACAACATTAGGGAACCACACATAAGCTATTTGTGCACCATGAATTGGGTTTTTTTTGCATGCCTTTCAAGAAATGAGTTTTGTAACAACTATGCCCCTTTCTAAGCAAATTGAGATGTATATATAAAGGTAGATATGAAAAAATTGAACTCATGAGTGACAACATTAGAGTTGGGTTCTTGAGTTGGGTTCTCAAGTTCATCTTCCAGTTGATGCTCTTTCCTTCATATATTCTAGTTAGGGCATCAAACATCTCTTTTGTAGTATTCTTAGAAGACACTTGAGTGATCAAGTGGTCTTTAATGGAATCTACAATTATTGTTTTGGCCTTAATCATATCCTTCTTGTACTTCTCTTTAGTTGCATCTTCTTCGGTTTCCGATACATTTTATTTTATGAATTTTGCAAGGTCATTCTCTTCAAGAATGAGTCCAATTTTGTACTTCCAGGAACATAAATTTTCCACACCTTCTAACTTTTCAACAATCTTGGTGCTTGCAGACATCTTGACCCAGAGCTAAGAAAATGACCAAAAAATGAAAGTGCTAAAAAATTGAAACTGATCTTACCATGAGATGTGTTGGGTTGAGGAAAGTTTGTTGGAGCTAACTGTTTAAGAAAATTCCAAGTTTTACCCCTTGAAACTTGACCTACGCAATTCTGGACTGGTACTTATGATATTGGTTATGGTTTTCTGGTTTTCTAGTACAAGTAAAAACTAAAGTTTGACTTTTTGGAGAATCTGGCCACTGAAAAAGATCGTTTAAGCTGCCAAAAGATACGGTAGGGTGGGGCACACTTCCTTGGATAATTTTTGGTAAAAATATTTTCTTTA
This sequence comes from Picea mariana, assembly GCA_032191745.1. NCBI lineage: Eukaryota > Viridiplantae > Streptophyta > Pinopsida > Pinales > Pinaceae > Picea > Picea mariana. The sequence continues at coordinate 11,886 of JASDQU010318533.1, forward strand.
GTAAAAATCCCTAATTTTCTTGTATGACAATAGTGATGTCTAGATACCTAATGAAACATGATGTATTCGGTCAAGCTCTGAACCTATGTTAAGTTTTTACTGTTGTTATTAGATTATTTCAAATTTACTTGAGCATTCAATGCATTTCCAAAACAACAACATAAAGAGGATCACTGAAAGAAACACAATCACAAGGCATGCAACATTTTATCCTAGGAAACCCTCATGGGGGAGAAAACCCAAAAACAATCTCCTCAATTATAGATTTTCCAATACAATGCCAAGACTAAGACCAAAACACCAATGATAAAGCAAGACTAAGCATGCACCTCTCTTCTCCTTCCTCCTGCAACTGCAACTGCCTTCAAGATATGCACACTAGATGAGGGAGTGTGATAGTGTGTAAGTGAGGCACCATCCTCACATATAAATACTAGTTGAGGAGGTGCTAGGGTTATGTCTCTTTACTTAGTGGGGACGACTTCTTCTAAAATTGGTTAAAACCACTTTATAAACACTAAGGGATGAATTTACAAATACCACAATACAAATATGGTTTGACCAATCCACAAAAGGGGATTTGATATTATACAATACCCGACATGATCAATCCACAAAAGGGGATTTGATCTATAAGATAATAACTCAAATATAATTAGAATATTCTTTGA
>JASDQU010318534.1:2636-13317 GCA_032191745.1 Picea mariana
GACAAGGTGAAAGAACTCTTCCCTCACTTATCTGTTGATTAATGAAATATTTTGGTGGTCCAAAAAACTCTCGGTGGGAAGGCGTGATCCAAAAGGGATCTAGAGGAGACTAAGGATAACTCGGAATTTACACAAGCAACTCAGGAAGCTCAGAATGGTCTCAACAGATAGAAAAAGAGAAAAAATTCAAAGTTCTCAAAACTCAGTGAAGTTGGCATCATCGCAAAGAGCGTGTCACAAGCTTTCCAATAGCATAAATGACTTGTCAAACGGAGTTACGGATCAAAAGTTATTCGTAGTCAATTTTTTGGTCAACCTAGCCCAGTCAACAGGGCCGAGTCAACATCCATACTGCTGACATCAACATCAGTATGGATGATTTCAACATCTGTACAGTGTATGTGGCACATGAAAAGGGTGACACATGTCATGATGACATCAACATGACGTCAACATGATGATGTGGCAGCACCAGAGATTGCTATGTGTCACTCATTTTCGACATTTTTCAGGTCGACATGTGGACCAATGAGGAAGTGCCACGTGGTAGTATGTACATCCATGTGGTAGAACATACAGGACATGGCATACACGTGGCATCCATACAATACATGGTAGGCTTGCGTGGTAGGCAAGTGACATGGCATGATGACTGTACAAGTGGATGATGTGGGCCAATGGGTGGCTGCCACGTGGCAGTGGGAAAATGCCCAATGAGGGCCAGCTATCGGAAATCAAAAAATGAAAAAGGGGTTGGCTGGCTCCAACCTTCAAATCCGCCACTATTATCACAATCCCACCATATTCAGACTGGCCAAACCATACTCTACCAACTCTATCGTCATTTCCAAAGTTAGGGGAGAGCCTTCCATGGTTCAAAACAAAAAATCCATAGGGAGGAGGCTTGCGGGTTTGACCCCGGGACCTCCCCCAATACTAGTGCCTTAATACTTCTGCCAACCATTGGGCCAATTGACTGGGGTTGGTAAATCCACCCCCATTTTATTTTAAAAAGGAGGTTCTGCCAAGGCATGAGGGAGAGACCAGGGTGCGTGACAAGCCATACCAAGGCATGGAAAATGATGTGAAGGAAAATCATTATTGTAGGCTGAAGGAACAGAAATCGAGACAAATTTTCTCAAGGGCCTGGAAGTGCCAGACTTAGATCGAGTTGTGGAGACAATGATTTTTGGTTAATTCGATGCCACGAATTCAGTGGTGTTGTGTGTTTTCTGATCTGAGCAAATCTTCTGCAACTTAACTCCAGAATGAGGTATACTTATGTATTTTTCCAAATTCTTTTTTTGAGTTAATAAAAATGCCTACCCATTTGAGAGCAGGACCCAGAGACGTAGTCCACCAGGGATGAACTCCATTATCAAGTTTTGTGTGTTCATATCTGATGCTTATGTCTCTTCATTATTGAGTTATTATTTATTTATGGTGCACTTCAATTTATGCTCATTTAATACAGTTCTTTAATAAGTCACATCGATGAAAAGATCCCGGATCATTCCCCTTTTTACTTTCACTTTAAGATTAAAAGTCACTTTAATAATGTTTAAGTAACTTGTTAATCTAAAGTTACTTTATTTCCTTAATGTCACTTTAAAAATGTAACATATCCTAATTAAGTGACATTAGATAACCCCTTTTGACTCCCTTTTTCCTCACTAACAAGCCACAAAAGTCATTTCCACTGTAGAATAGGGGAACCCAAAAATGGGGACATGAAAAATCCTCCTTTCCCAAAGATTGGTTGTCCTCAAGCAATGCCATCATACCCATAGGAACAACAAACTGAACCAAACTGGAACTAATGATGATCCCCGGGTCCCAAACCAATCTGAAAGTTGCGGAGCACCTACCACCTACAATACTATCTTGCAATGTGCTAACACTAGGAGCCTCCTGAATGTAAATTTTCCAGACCCCACCCAGTTTCAAGTCTCACTGAGATCACTCACTCTTTAATGCCCAAAACCCATTTTTATGACAACCATAAAATACCCAACATATAAACAAATTTAAGAACTGAAACATGAGGATTTTGAACAACATTTATTGCAGAAATAAATTTCTATTAGCAAAACAATAAATCAGAAAATTATAGACACATATATTTTTGGTCTAACATTGACCCTGGAAAAACCCACAAGGGGAAAACCAGTGAGAGAGGGAATTTTTATTATTTTCAGAGCTCAGAGAAATTCTTCTGTTACAATAGAAATTTTACAACAAAAATTACACAAACTTATCTTAGAGAAATGAGCCAAATATCCTCCTGAACAACCCCCAAATTATCTCCTCGATTTCTATGCAAGAAATCTGTACCACTGTATGGTTGTCACAACATTTAATGTTGTACGAACTGTATAGAAAATCATGCCATAACTTCTAGTTTTGTTGTACAATTTTTTCCAGCATTAAATGTGCCTAGATTTCTATGCCAACCTTCCTCTAAATGCATGCACTTTCTCTTCTGTACGGACTGTTCCTTTCTCAGATGTACGATCTCCAAAAATCTGTATTATACGACCTATCTGCAGGCTGTACCCTCTGCCTCGATTTCTGTGTTGTACCTTTCCTTGGAATGTGTGCCAATGGTCAACAACTTCCTCTCTTCTCTAGCTCACCTTCTCTTCTTCCTCTTTCTCTCCAAAAATTCATTCAACAATTGAAGAATGGGTGCACCCTCCTTACCCTAATCGACTCAATGAGAGGTAAGGTGAAAGGTCTTCTAATCCAATGGATGAGATCAGATAAGATGAGTGGTGGAGATTAAATCACTTAACTCACCCACTTTGCCTAAGTTCAAAAAGTCACCTTTTAATTTACATTTCATAAATTAAATGACTAGGGTCACATTAGGCATTTTCCCACCCCCTAGGTGCCTAGGTGATGAGAAACACTTGCCTAGGTAATTTTTAATTAATTTTAACACTCCCTCTTACCGAGGAAGGTGTTACTCACCACTCCAAGCTTATCCCTGAAAAATACAAACTTTCCTTTCCCCAAAGGTTTTGTGGGTATATCTGCAATGTGATCATATGTAGATACATACTGTAGCTCAACTACTCCTCTATGAACATAATCCCAGATGAAGTGATATCAAATCTCAATGTGCTTAGACCTATCATGAAAAACTAGATTCTCAGAGAGTTTGACACAAATCTGATTGTCATAGTAAATCATAGTGGGTCCTGACAACTACACACCAAATAATCCCACTAGCAACTTGCGAAGCCAAATGGCCTCACTACTGGCCTGAATGGCAGCCATGTACTTAGCCTCTGCAATACTCAAAGCCATTGACTTTTGCTTCCAACTGAACCAAGACACCATTGCTGAGCCCAATCCGAAACAAAATCCAGAAGTACTCTTCCTGTCACTGACACATCCTACACAATCTAAATCAGTATATCCCACCAATTGAACTCCATCCCCTCTTAGATAGTCCAGACCATAATCCACTGTACCACAAAGATACTTGAGCACATGTTTTTCTTCCACCCAATGCACTCTCTTAGAATCCACCATAAACTAACTAAGAGTGTTGATGACAAAACAAATATATGGTTTGGTATTGACCAAATACATCAATGAACCGATCAACTGGCAATATAAAGTGGGGTCAACCAACCGTGAATTAGAAGCATGGAGCTTCTTCCAGTTAGTAATCATGGGTGTGGTCATGGTCCTACAATCCTCCATCTAGAATCTCCTCATAATGTCACAAGCATACTTCCCTTGCTCTAGAAAGATGTGTCCAGGCTCCTGCCAAACCTCCAACCCCCAAAAAAAATGCATCAATCCAATATATGTCATCTCGAACTCTGAAGAAAGGCTGTCCTTGTATCTAGTAATGAGTCTCTTAGCCCTTGTAATGAAAATATCATCAACATATAGCAAGAGTATGAGAGGATCCTCTCCAATCACAATGAAGTACATGTTGGGATCCACCTCATTCTTCTTGAAGCCCAATTGTTGCAAGTAGGCATAAATCCTAGAATACCAAGCTCTGGGAGCTTGTTGCAGCCCATGTAATGCCTTCTTCAGTCTGCACACATGGGACTCTCTCCCATGCACCTCAAAGCCCAATGGATTCTCAATGTACACCTCCTCCTGTATGAGTATATCTAGAAACCAGAGCAAAGGTCTCATTATAGTCAACTCCCTCAACCTGTGAGAACCCCNTGATGTTGCTCACCATCGTAATATAGTTTCAAAATCTCTCAGGAGGTTTACTCTCACTCACAATCTGCCTGGGATTTCCCATAGAACCCTATGCCTCCTTTAGAGTGTCCTAAAGCCACTTGGGCTTCCTCCTCTCTGAAGTAGTGTCCTGTGGAGGGGACTCCCCCTGCTCAACCCCATCACTTGAAGACTATGAACCTGAAGTAGAATCTAGATCATATGATCATGAAATTTGAGGATCAATAAACTATGATCCTAACATCTGTGGCCCTGTGCCCTGTGGACCAGTCATCATTGAAATTGGTGGACCTAAACTCTGTGTCACCGAAGTCTATTGTGGACTCACCTGAATCTGAGGTGATCACTACTCACCCCTCTCAGTCCCTCATGACTTCTTAAAGTCTCTATTCTCCTCAAATCTCACATCCCTTCTCAAAACTATCTTCCTCAAGGAAGGGATGTATATGTGGAAATCCTTTGAAGTCTCACTATACCCAACAAAAATCCCCTTTTCTACCGTGGGCTCTAGCTTTGTCCTCTTCTCATAAAGGACATGTAAATATGTAAGACACCCAAAAATCCTAAAGTGTCCAAACTCAGGATTCTTCCCAGAGAAAGCCTCCTCTGGAGTCTTATACCCCAATGCTCTGTGTGGAATCATGTTCTTCATATAAAATGCAGTGTAACATGCCTCAACCTAAATAAAGAGTTGCAACCCCTGATCATGCAACATGGCTCTCGCAACCCCAACTATGGCCCTATTCTTCCTCTCAGCAACCCCATTCTGTTGTGGGTTGTAAGGAATAATCAACTCCTTCTTGATTGCCTCTCCTGCACAAAAGTCATTAAAATCCTTGGAGGTATACTCACCCCCATTATCTGTCCTTAGTACTCTGATTTTCCTCCTAGTCTGGTTCTCCACAAGAGCTTTGAACTCTTAGAACCGATTGAAGACATGTCCTTTGGTCTTCATGAAGAAAATCCAAGACTTTTGAGAGAAGTCATCAATGAATATGACATAGTACAAACAACCACTCAAATATGCAGAAGACATAGGACCACATACATCAGAATGAATCAGATCAAGTATACCTGCTGCTCTGCTGTCACTGCTTGGAAAAGAATTCTTGTTGTACTTCTCCAAAGAACACCCATTGCACAACTCTTGGTACTTTGTACTGAACTCTGGAACTCTAGTCACAATCTCCCTCAGTATCCTTAGAGGCCCATGGTGCAAATGGGCCATCCTCCTATGCCATAGCTCACAAATATCATTGTTGTTGGTAGTATGATACAATGCACCAGCTGGCTAAAACATGAGCTTGTACAACTTTTCATGTCGAGTCCCAATCACTTTGGATGAAGTGATGTTGGAACCCTTTGGAAATATGAGCACCTATCCATCATGAAAAAACACCTCATATCCCCTCTCCTCAATAGTAGAAACTAAAATCAAGTTCTTATTCAAGCTAGGAACATATAGAACATCTCTCAACAACATGGGAGGTTGAGACTCCCTCTGAAATGTTACTGTCCCACTACCAACTACCTTGACCACCCAGTCATCTCCAAGCACTACCTCAAGATCACCAATCTATGTAAGATCTGTCAAATTCTCACGAACACCTGCCATATGGTGGGAGGCACCACTATCAATATACCAAACACTAGAATGTGTGGCTCTAGTGGAAAGAGACACCACTAAGAAAAACTCCTTGTCGAACCTGGTGGAAAAATCCTCCACCTCTGTTGCAGCTGTTGTCTACTTCTTCTTCTTATTATGACATTGCCCCACATAGTGTCCAAACTTGTGACATGAAAAGCACTTGACTTTTCTCATGTCCTTCTTGCCTTCACTCTTCGGTTTGTTTCCTCCCTTAGGACCCTTTTTGAACTTCTTCTTTTTGTTATAAACAAGAGCCACATTCTCCTCATCATTACCAGTAGATGAACTGTCGTGCACATAACCTCTCCGGGATTCCTCCTGAACAAAGTCATCCCAAAGACGTTCCCACTTGGGAAGATTCTCCCTAGCCACAATGCCCTCAACATAAACATCCCATTGTTTGGTCACCCCATTCAATGCTGTCCTCACAAGTTCACTGTCAACAATGGCCTCCCCAACAACTCCAAGTTCATCTCTCACCTGTGTCAACCTGGTAAGATATGTGACCACATTTTCAGTCTTGGTCATTCTAATGCTTTTCAGTTTCTCTCTCAAAACCATCTTTCGGTTCTCATTTGTACTTTGATACAAATTTTTCAAGGACTCCCACATCTCATAGGCATTTGTCTTCCCTATCACACGAGGAATCAAATGGTCCTTGATGGCATCAAGGACGATTCTTTTAGCCTTAATACTCTTCTTGTTATAAGATGCTAGAAGAGTAGCATCTGTAGGTATTGTTACTGGGTTTGTTGTGGAGTTCTCAACAATGTCCCATATATCACTCTCCTGCAGAAGCAAAATCATTCTCTCTTTCCAAGCACCAAAATTTACTTCCCCATCAAGTCTATCCTCAACCCTTAAACCATTATCCATTGACCCTTCTTAGCTGAAAATAAAAATTCCAAAATCTATCCGGTGAAGTAACTTCTGTCCCACTCTCTGTATTGCTAATTTAAATATGCACTTCTCTTCAACTCAACTCTGATACCATGCAAAATTTTTAGACCCCACCTAGTTTCAAGTCTCATAGAGATCAGTCACTATTTAATGCCCAAAACCCAGTTTTATGACAACCATAAAATACCTAGCATATAAACAAATTTCAGAACTGAAACATGAGGATTCTGAACAACATTTAATGCAGAAATAAATTTCTATAAACAACACAATAACTCAAAAAATTATAGACACAGAGATTTTTTGTCTAACATTGACCCTAGAAAAACTCACAAGGGGAAAACCAGTGAGAGAGGGAATTTTTATTATTTTCAGATCTCAGAGAAATTCTTCCGTTACAACAGAAATTTTATAGAAAAAATTACACAAACTTATCTCAGAGAAATGAGCCAAATCTCCTCTTGAAGAACCCCCAAATTAGCTCCTCGATTTCTGTGCAAGAAATTCGTACCACTGTATGACTGTCACAACATCCAATGTTGTACGGATTATCTAGAAAATCATGCCATACATTCTGGATTTGTTGTATGAATTTTCCAGCATTAAATGTGCCTAGATTTCTATGCTAAACTACCTTGATATGTTTTCACTTTCTATGTTGTACAGAATGTACCTTTCTTAGCTGTACGACCTCCAAAAATCCGTATTGAACGACCTTTCTGTTGGCTATACCCTCTGCCTCGATTTTTGTGTTGTACCTTACCTTGGAATGCATGCCAATGCTCAACAAATTCCTCTCTTCTCTAGCTTGACTTCTCCTCTTCCTCTTTCTCTCCAAAAATTCATTCAACAAGTGAAGAATGGGTGCACCCTCCTTACCCTAATCGACTCAATGAGAGGGAAGGTGAAAGGTCATCTAATCCAATGGTTGAGATTAGATAAGATGAGCGGTGGAGATTAAATCACTTAACTCACCCACTTTCCCTAAGTTCAAAAAGTCACCTTTTAATTTACATCTCATAAATTAAATGACTAAGGTCCACATTAGGCATTTTCCCACCCCCTAGGTGCCTAGGTGATGAGAAACACTTGCTTAGGTACTCTTTAATTAATTTTAACACTGAAGGTCACCAATCAGTAGGGAAATCCACCCTTCATAGAATATCCCACCTATGAAACCAGTGCACTGCTCCATATGAATAGGCTCCTGAAAGTAACAACTGGCTCTCCCATCTGTACCGACTGCCATACTATCAACCCATTAAATCCCAAGGTCCCATGCTACCACAAGGAAGGATCCATCATGTTGTGCCACTGATCATAAATATTTGATCCTCCTGCCTAGATTGCATCCTCTGCTCCTGTAACCACAAGCTATAATTTCTGAAAGGATCATCCCCACTATCGAGGCTCATATCTTGCCAATGTATCTCAGCGAATTCTACCAAACCAACTCTAAAATCAAACACCCAGGCATTGTCCATAAAATTTCCCAACACATCATCCATAAATTCCCTCCACGTGAACCTCTCTCGGACCGACCTATAAGTGGTAAGGTCATTGGGGTCCCAAACTAACATGTATGATGTGAAGCATGCTCTCCTCATCGCCCTAATATGCTATGTGCTAACACCATAATCCACTTGACTTCCTTTGATAATCCAGGCAATTGAAAACTATACAAACTCGATCAAATCATTAGAAAACCACTCCTTTGAGCAACCAAACCTAAACAACCCAAGAGTGAACTTAGGAAAGAAAAAACTGACCATCTCATTTGTATCAGTTGTCGCACTGTCAAATACTGCTGTCCCAGGGTCCCAAGATAATATCAGAAGGGAACCACCATACCAATGCTGCACCCCTTCTATCATAATTTTCCGACCAACATGCTTAGACTACGCTCTCCACTCTTGAACCCCCAAGCTGAAATCCCTGAGAGTACTGAGATGACTATCTTGGATCCTATCTTGCCAAGGAATCTCAGTGACATCGAAGCCTAACAATCTGTAGATAGACTTGATCTTGGGTATCATGGGGGGAAATCCACCTGGCCATATAGAACAAGTCTCAACAATTCCTCTCACAACACCCCCATGATGACACATACTAATCACTAACATGACCCTATTGCTCACTCTCATCATCCGAAACAATCTATTACTCTGATGAATGTTAGGATCCCACCACCAAATTGGAAGCACATCACTCTCAATTCCTGTTGAAATTTTGGTGAACCAATCCAACAAAGTCTGGATCTCCTCTTGTGCACTCTGCACACGGATCACATTGTCCAAATAAAATACCTCTGAAATGCCCGCAATGCCATCTATCGCATCCAACTGACTCAGGTGAGACTCCCATGTCTAACTGTATATAATGAGGACATCAAATAACAACAATTGATGCCTTTTCTACTTCTTGCAATACTGAAAAGTGACTAGTGCATTGGTCTACCCCTAGGGTATGACCAAGAGATCATAATGAAATCTGGAAGCACACCTGTGACTATCTTGCACTCTAAACCTCATATGATGATATCCCATATGTAGACCGATCATCAAGGGATGTGCTCCTCCTTGAGGCTTACCGATCCACCCACCGATCCTACGTAATATCAACTCAATGGTATGCTCAAGCACTCTATCAGGAGGTCTCCTTGGAGGAAACACCCCACAAATCTACTGCACACTATCGAGTGCCAATGAATACCCCTGCATACTACGACCTATCACTGAATCATCATGTATCATCTTGTATCTTGTAGGTTCTACTATATCCATCACTCTACTGATATCGTCTAGACCTGTATCCCAGAGCATGCTTATGTCTATCATATACCAGCCCACCCAATCCATGGATGCATATACTTTCTTATGGTCTGGTCCGAAAAAAATGTGCTCAACTATATCCTCTGTAGATAAGCCTTGAGCCTTAAGTAGGCTCTCCAACAAAAGTGACTCATGATCCCCACAAAGAAAAATAGGCACATGGTCAAAACACTCTGCATCAAACCTCTCCTCTAGCACCTGAAACTCTGAATACTCCTCGTGCGGGATCATCATAAGAGGATCCTCCCTCAAATCATGAGTGCCACTCATGCCCTCATGTGTCACAGTTGCTAAGGATGATGGAGTCTCTGTTGTTGTCAATGGTGAAGAGCGTTCCAAACTAAGTTGGTAACAAAGTGTTAGGGTCCTAACCCACACATAGGTAGAGCAATATATTCGGATGTAATAAAGGTCAATATTAATCAGGCCTTTCAATAAAATAGAATAAGGCGGATGTAAGAATACCTAATAGAAGCTTTCGCTTCTAGAAGGATCTTCCTCTAGATGCTTCTCTTGATAGACATATTTAGTATAAATAAGGGTCGAGGGTATGAAAACCCTAGCTTGGAGAATTATTGTAACAGAGCACTGCTCAACTGGAGGTTGCCCCCTCAAAGAGACCCGTGAACATTGCTTTCTGAATCAAAGTGATATTTCTATTGTTGTTCTTATATCATTTCTGTGTTATTGTGGAGATTATGCTGGTTATATTACTGTTATTCTGCCATTTCTAGCATTTTATTTTTGTTCTGCATACTTTTTATATATGGGATATTACAAGTGGTATCACAACACTTTCCTTGGCATAAATTGTGGGAATTTTTTTTCCAGGGTAGAGACATATGCCAACGTCTTTAAGCCATAGAGATTTGTCGTTACGCGCATAAACCCGTGGTTGAGGGATTCATACATGCAGAAAATACAAGTGGTTCTTAAGCGCACATCTGTTGGCCACCCTTGTAACCCCTATTGGTACCCCTTCGAGTGGTAGCGCATCAGACAACACCTATGTACAGATCGGAGTAGATTTCCTGAAGCCCTCTTTAGATAAATCGACCGGCCGCCTGACTGCTATAGTGCCACCGAG
>JASDQU010318535.1:10207-22550 GCA_032191745.1 Picea mariana
AGACAGTCCCCTGCCTACACCCTCCGTTGTTTTCCTCAAGTCCCATTTTAGATGGTGAAGATGGTGGTCTAAGGTACCCTAAATAGTCTATTAATTATATATATTGATCAGGTAGACTTTTAGGTGATTTTTAGAGTGTTTTGAAGATTTTCAGACACTTTTAAAGTGTGATTTAGTGATATGGCCTGTTGACTGCCCATTTAGCACAAGTGGTCAACTCATGTGCCATGAAGAGATGCATCGTCAGATGCAGTGTTGTTGAATACTTTTGGTTCTATAGGGCATTGTTTGGCCCAACACTTATTTTTGTAATTGGAATTTCCGCACCCCTGCGTGGGTTAATAATGTAATAGGTCTGCATGAGTCATGTCTAGGTCAGTTACCTTGGGATTGGTTCACTGGGAGAGTTCCTTTCACCGAGGGTTTTTAATCCTCAGGTTATGAGTTGGGCTTTTCAGCCTTACTGATTTCCCTTGATTTTTTCCCTCACACTTTAAATAAGTCCTCCAGAGTGGTGAATGGTGTTCTAGTGGGCTTATGTTTTGGTAACTATATAGGAAATTCATTGTAAATGACCATTCAAGACATCATAGAAAGTTTCGCGAAATTTCGTCGAGTCTAGATTAGTTTTTTTTTAATTAATTAATTTTTAATTAATTAATTTTTAATTAATTAATTTTTAATTAAATTTCCCTAAGTTTGGAGGTATAATTATTTAATTAATTAATTATTTTTGAGCAATAATTGTAAAAACTGGGTCCTTGGACTTTTGATAGGGGTATTTGTGCTCAAAAGAAATGGAATAGCACCCCCTACAACCATGGACCAAGTTTCAGCTCAGTCAGACAACTTTAGCCATGGGTTAGTCCACCTGGAGTGTTAGTCGGTCTAAAACAACAATTTAAATTGCTAAAGTCCAAACATGGCAAGATGTAAAAAATGTAATAATGAGTTAGATGATGTGAAATGTTGAAATGATGGTTAGAGAGAGACCCCTTAAGCATAACCTTAGCCTCCCAACCTTTTTCAACCCTGTTAAACCCCTTTTACCACCTACACACTCAAAAGTTATGCCCCCCTAGGGGGATTGACGTTTTTCCCTTTTTAATCAATTTTTGACTTGAGTGTGGCCCCCTCTCTTGAGATTTCATTTCATTTAGCCTTATTATCACCCCTAGAGGTGACCCCACTTAATCCACATCACCCATCCTTGCATTTGGGTTGATTTTTGACCTTGGGGAGCGCTCTCCAAGAGAGTTACGCCCTCCTTTGTGTCTCTCCAATGAAAATTTCGTTTTTTATTGTTGAGACTCTTCCTCTTACCCTAGCACTGATCCCACACCTCTCCTATGAAGTTTTGTGTGATCCCAACACCCCTCACTCATCTCTCACCTCTCATTACCTTTCCCTCATCCCAAGTGGTGTGCCCTCCCTCTTCTTGAAATTCCACAAATAATTTTTAAAAAATTATTTGAGTCTCTTCACTTACCTTGGGATGAATCCCATGCTTCCTACATGCCCTTGGATCTATCCAATTGATTTTTTTATTTTTCTACACCCTAGATCCATTGTGCAAACCCTAAGAGGTGCGCCCTAGCCTAGAGATCTACTCCTTTGCTTGGTGGTGGACATTTGGCTTAGATCCAAGAGAGGTAGGTTTGCCTCTCCAAGTATAAATAGATCTCTTTTCTCCTCCCCAACGCACCATATCTTGAGCTATTGTTATGCTACTTGATTTTTTCTCTCTCTCTCTAGTCATTCATTCCATTTCATTTCCATTCTATGCTCTAGAGTTTTGGAGTATTTCTCTCCACGACCATTTTTTTTGAGTAATATAATTTTGGAGAAGCTTTGGAGGACAACACGAAGTCTAATGCGTATGCTTATTTTTTTTATGCATGGGAGGTAACTTTGTATTGATATTTTTAAGTGCTTGCAACACTAGATCTTAGGTAAAGTGTTATCTAAGTAGATCTAATAGAGCGTATGCCTATCGGTTTATATATCTTGATCTGTTTGGTTAAATAGAAGTGTCGTTTAATTGCAATACATCAACATATTGTCTATTGTATGCATGTTGTTTGAGGAGATCTTGCAAGTTCATCTCTATTGCTTCACTGGGAACTCCTTCTAGGAGAAGGGTCACTTGAAGCTCTCACATACTCCAACTCTCTAGATCTATTGCTCCTCTCCTAATATTGCTGTCCATTCATTTCATTTTCAGCCAGCATATAATTGTTTAAGTAGGTCAAAAACTATATCAAATATATATCTTTTGTTGTGGAAAGTTCTTGCCCCAAAAGGGCAAGGGTTTCCTTAACTTCTTTTGGTTGTGTGTAGCCATCCTAGCAAGCAAAGCTTGCTGATTTTTCAGGTATATCAGATCTAGTTGGAGGCTCTTGGTTGCCCCAAAGAGAGACACACAACACTTCAAGACCCCTTTGGGGGATTTGGTAGCTATTTCTAACCCCCCCCTTTCATTTTCTAGCTTAATAGTGCACTTCTTCTCTTTGTTTGCTTGATTGTTAGAGCTCATAGTGTAAGAGGGGAAGTGGTACGGCTTCCCCTCTTCTATGAGCTTTGGGGTAGGCAGGACGTAGGCTAGATCTAGCTTTTCACCATTTTTTGAGCTTTTTTTAGGCTTGGCCGTGAGGTTTAGAAGGTGTGGGCACCTTCCCAACCTAGGCCGTGGGGTTTCCTTGTTTGTTTGTAGACTATATTGTAGCTTACCTTTCTTGCTCCTCTTTCATGGTTTTCCCTAATAACTAAGATCTCAAAGAAACTTAACTTAACTAAGCAAATATAATTTAATAACCTACCTAGTTGGGAGAGGAATACCCCAAATAGGTAAGGCCAAATGTTGATGCTACATGATATGATGTGATGCATGTGATCTAATGGTTTAATATGTTTTAAATGCTTATGTTCTAGATCTATATCATTGTCTTAAGCCTATTGGGCAACACACCTAAATACTCTGACTAGATCTTGCTTAGTTTCATTTCAAGCTTCTTATATCTAGATCTTGCTTAGTTTCATTTCAAGCTTCCTATATCTTTCTTTTGCACATGGTTTAATCCTTAATGATTCAAATCTCTTAAGTGCTTAAACAAGTAATTGGTTCATTGGTTCATTGCTTATATCTATTGGAAGCCACTTACTTGGGCTTGGAATGTGTTGAATGGTTAAGTAGGAAAACACATAAATTTTATTTCATCTCTTTAAGGCAAGTTGTTCTTGCCATAGATCTCTTGTTTCTTAGCAAACTACTATTGTGCATGTGATAGTATCTTTACTTTTTCAGCCATCTCTTATTTTTCTTTACATTTGTTGATAAACTCAATGGTGTAAGATTAAGATAACACACTAATAAAGCTAATAACAGCTTCGGCCATATCACTAAATTGCACCTAAAAAGTGCTTTAAAATCTCCTAAACACTCTAATAACCACCTAAAAGTCTACCTATTCAACTTATATACGTAATATTACATTAGGGTACCTTAGACCACCATCTTCACCATCTAAAATGGGGCTTGAGGAAAACAATGGAGGGTAGTGGTAGGGGACTGCCGTGTGGCGCACCAGGTGTGTGTCCTCTCTGGGAAGTACTCTTGTTTTGGGTTGACTGGTTCTGCTAGGGTTGGCCTCGTTGCCATACTATCTTGAGCATCCAGCAGTTATTTGGCAACAGGAGGAGAAGGCTTTGGTGAAAGCTAATTAAAACTTGTAAATCTTAAGAAAAGCCTAACTATTAAACCCTAGGGGTTTAATAAATTGAGAGTGTTGATCATCTTCAATAATCTTCATAATAATTGTGCTTAATTCTTCTAAACCTTTGTAATTGGTTGATGATATAATATGTTGATGATGATCTCGTATATGTGGTGATATGTTTTGATGCTTTAATCTTTTATATCCTGCACACATAGAAGATAAACGTGGTTAGTTTTCTTTGTATCATTTGTATCCTAGCATTCTTTACTGTAAGTAATTGTACATGATATTATTCATTGGATTAATTTATTCTTTTGTAAACTTGTAAGTAATTTGTAATCTTTTGTAAAGAACCACCCTTGAACATAGTTGACCCCCTGTCCAATTTCTAGGCACTAGTCTTAGTTGACATAGGGAAAAGGCTTGCTTTTCATGATAACCCTTGCATCTTGCATGGTTTTCTTAGCATCTTAGGATTAGAATTCCCTCTAACCTCAACAAACTAAAATTAACTCATAGAACCTAACTCTAACACATCTAGCAACTAAGGTCTACCCGCTTTGGCTTCCCTAGGAGTAAGCCTAGACGGAAGAGGTTTCGGTCAAAGTGACAGCGTGGGCTGTGAACCTAGGCATTGTGCCTCCAAGGAAACACTAAGTGAGCCGGACTTAGCTCACGTTTGCAAGTGTGTATAAGGACGGAAACATCTTTGGCACCGTTGCCGGGGATAAGTCGTTTATCCTTGGTCTTAACGACTTAACTTATTTTTTAATAACTAATAATAAAATCTTTTAGGCCTTAAAAATTCTTTGAACTTGAGATTGGTTAGCTTTGTTTGATTCCTATCTAAGTGGCGACTCCATTGAAAAAATCTAGAAAGTATACCACTAGGAGCAATTCTTAGGGAGTGCTTTACTCTTTTCCTGAGCCTGAACAGGTTTACAGGAGGAGATTAAACCGCTTGGCTCCTAGGAGTCTACTTGAAAGTTTTAGGGAGGAAGCACTCAATGATATCCAATACTTGTTCCAAACTAATAATCAACCAACTGTTAATAATCCCATTAATAACACTAATGCTCTAATGGCCACTTTTTTGAGTCCCTTGAACTTTGCAGCAATCCAAGGTGCTCCTCACGATGTTTCCGAGAAAGCCATTCATAAGTTGCCTATCATCCATGGGAACAACGTTGTTAGTGCCCAGGCCCACATCTCATGTTTTCATCGGTGTATTAATAAGTATTGTAAAGGCCAAAGTGAGGAAGATGTGAAGATGACCTTGTTTGTGTATTCATTGGAAGGAAATGCTGTTGATTAGTTTGAGGATTTCCCGGCCAACAAATTTAGCATCCTCAACTCACTAATTGATGAATTTAGAAAGAGATGGGGTGACCAGAAAGAACATCATTTTCAGTTGGGTGCACTCACCACCAGCTATAAAAAAGAAAATGAAACAGTGGTAGAGTTCAATGAAAAATTTAGTAACTTGGTGAAAAACCTTCATCAAGATGTCAATCCCCCAGCTACTGCAATATTGATTTATTATATTGAGGCATTTGAAGGAGAGATGAGGTATGCCTTAAGGGATAAGAATCCTCAGACTTTACCTGAAGCACAAGAAATGGCAGTAAGGATTGAAAAGAACATGCTTGAAGCTAGGAAGTCCAACATTCCTGGTTTTAATAGAGGTTCCTCTTCAAGAGTTAATGAAGATAAGAAGAAGAGGGATGAGGGTCAAACATCATCTAGCAATGGAATTAAAGAATTGACTGAATTCATTAAGCAATTGGATATGAAACGTGACAACCAAATTAATGCTTTGTAGAACAGATTGATCACAGTAGAGAGGTCACAAGGAAATAATAGACAACAACATAAGCCAAATGATAAATGGCCTAGGAGACCTCCTCAGAATGATCAACAACCACCTAATCCTTTTGAAACCACCAACTTGGTTGATCATTGCCCTATGCCTTATTGTAGACCTTGTGGTGAGTTTCATGAGGAGTCAACTTGTCTTGTCTTCCTTGAAGAATGCAATAATGAATACGAAGACCAAGGAAATGAACAAGTGGACATGTGTAATGACAGGTATTTTGGTGGTCACTATGATAGTTTGGATGTTGTTGATTATGGGAGCCATGGGAACTTTATGAGTGGAATTGTTGATAAAGCTACAGAAAAGTATGGGCCCAAGCCCACCCCTCATCAAGTTGCAGAAATGGCTCGGTTTAGAGGCATTACATACCATAGGAAGGAAAACAAAAGTCAAGAAAAATATCAAACCAGTTCTCCTAAGGTATTTCCTCCTAAGTCTAAGGTGTCGGTTAATGCAGATTTGAATATAGACTTAGGCGGATGGTTGAATAGTGTGAAGATGTTGGTGCCAATATCGGAGCTCATTAAGATTCCTTCACAAAAGGAAAAGTTGCTTAAAGACATTGATGAGCCATCTGTGAGTCTTGTTGAAAAACAAGTAGCCTCGACCTACCAGGATGCACCCGTAATTTTACAGAATTGGGATAGGAAGAATGAGAAGAATTTGCCTTTCTACCTTTCCTTGCTTGTGAACGACAAAGTATTACACAATTGCATGCTAGATTCAGAAGCCACTTCAAATGTTATTACTAAGAAGGTGATGGAACAATTGAACTTAAGAATATCTAGACCTTACCATAACATTTGTGACTTGGATAGTCAAACTATAGAAGTGCATGGATTGATTAAAGGTTTGCAAGTTTATTTAGCATCTTTTCCGGACATCATGCTTGAGATGGATATTGTTGTGATTGATGTGTCGGATGTTTGGGGAATGTTATTAAATAGAAAAGTAGTTGCAGACTTGAGTGGTAGTCTACAAATGGACCTATCTTATGCTACTCTCCCTACCCCAGATGGAAGTACTTTTAAACTGAATAGGGAAGTGTATAGGAAGTATCATGTTGAGGATCCCAAGAAGCCCCAAAATGAATTAAACTGGACTGATGAAGGTCTTGGTAACTATGCTATCTTGTCTAATTCCATTGTGCCTTTACAAGAAATAGTTAAAGATAGTGAATTAGACAAGGTGTGGTACATGAACTTTGATGGAGCCTTTTCTAGAGCAGGAAAGGGTGTTGGAATTGTGCTTCAATCTCCAAATGGTGAAACGTTGAAATTTTCCTATAGATTGGAGTTTGGTCCAACTAATAATGTGGCTGAGTATGAGGCTTTAATCCTTGGTTTAGAAATTTGCAGAGATAAAGAAATCAAGTGTCTAAATATCAAAGGTGATTCAGACTTGGTCATACAATAGTTAAAGAATAAGTTTGCTTGCAAGTCTGAAAGATTAAAAGGATATAGGAATGCAATTTGGAACCTAATGGATGACTTAGATGCTATGAACTTAATTGCAATTCCTAGAGAACAGAATGTGACAGCCGATGAACTTGCAGTAGTAGCTTCCACACTACAGCTTCCAGACAGCTTAATTGATGAACACATTTCAATAGAGGTTATTTTCAGGCCCTCCATTCCAAATAATATGGATCATTGGCAGGTTTTTGATGATGACAAACAGATGGTTAAGTTTTTACTTCACATTCATGAGTTTTCAGACTTAGACATAAGTATGAAAGAAGAAGGTTGTAATTATACAGAAAATGATGATGAGGTAAATGCACCACCTAAAAGAGTGGTTTCTTCAGAAAGGGATTTTGATAGACAGGATGGTCACAAGAGGAAAGGTGAATCAGAGAAAAAACTATGTGATTACCTTGAAGTAAACATTGGAACTCATGAAGAACCCAGATTGATAAAAGTAAGCAAGACTACCCCTGTAGATGAAAGGAATCAAAATGCTAAATTATTAAAGGAATATAGGGATGTCTTGGCCTTTGGTTATGATGAACTCAAAGTCTATAGGGAGGATATGATTCAGCATGTGATTCCTCTTAAGGAAGGTACTAAGCCCTTTAGACAGAAGTTAAGACAGTTAAACCCAAAGTTATCTCCTCTTGTCCAGCAGGAGTTAAAGAAAATGCTTGACACAGGTATTATTCAACAAACTAGACATTCTTTTTGGTGTTCAAACTTGGTTGTTGCTAGGAAGAAGACTGGGAAAATTTGTATCTGCATTGACTTTAGGAACTTAAACATTGCTTGCACAAAAGACAACTATCCCCTTCCCAAGATGGAAACTCTACTTCAAAGGGTTACAGGATCAGGAATGATTTCCATGCTTGATGGATTCTCGGGTTATAATCAGATCAGATTAAAGGAAGAAGATAGGCATAAGATTACTTTTACTACTCCAAGGGGTACTTTTGAATATTTTAGAATGCCATTTGGTTTATCAAATGATGGAGCTACTTTTCAAAGGGCTATGGATTATGCCTTCAGGGGGTTGATCGGTAAATTAATTGAAATATACCAAGATGATTTAACGGTTTTTTCTAAGGATGGTAAGACTCACATTTTCCACCTTAGGCAAGTTTTGGACAGATGTCGAGAGTTTGGGATCTCTTTGAATCCTTCTAAGTCAGTCTTTGGGGTGATTGAAGGAAAATTATTGGGCCACATCATAACTAAGGAAGGAGTTAAAATAGACCCTGAAAGGGTGGAAGCCATTGGTAAAGTGCCTTTGCCAATGACAAAGAAACTTCTTCAATCCTTCTTAGGACAAACCAATTTTGTCCATAGGTTCATTCCTAACTATGCCGAGATCATGAAGCCTATATATAAGCTACTTAAGAAGGATGTAAAATTTGAATGGAATGATGAAAGTAAACGAGCTTTTGAATAGATCAAGATTGCCATATGTGAAGCTCCAGTTCTTATCAGTCCAGATTATGAGAAGGATTTTTAGATCTTCCCTTTTTCCTCTGAAGACACAATTGTTGGTGTGTTGCTTCAGAAAAATGACCAAGGCCATGATCAACCTATTGCATATATGAGTAGGGCCTTGCAAAATTCAGAGTTAAAGTATCCCATGTTTGAGAAGCAAGCATATGCCTTAGTCAAATCAATCAAACATTTCAGAGTCTTCATCGGATATTCCAAGGTGATTGGTTATGTTCCTAATTCCGTGATTAAAGATGTGCTATCTCAAGTGGAAGGATTGGGCTCAAGGGGTAGATGGATTGCTAAAATCCAAGAATATGATTTGGAGATTAAACCAACTAAATCAACAGTGGGGTTTGGACTTCATCGGGAAGTTTAGCAATAATTCAAGTAATGGGTTCTCTTGGGTTCTTACAGCCACAGATTACTTTACAAAATGGGTTGAATCCATCCCTACGAAGAATGCAACTGAAAAGGTGGTGATGGATTTCCTTGAAGACAAAATTATAACTAGATTTGGGGTCCCATCAAAAATTGTGACAGATAATGCCAAGTCCTTTTGTTCAGCCGAGATGTCAACATTTTGTTTCAAGTATGGTATTATCTTATCACATGCATCAGATTATTATCCCCAAGGAAATGGTCAGGCAGAGTCAAGTAATAAAAACTTAATGACCATTTTCAAGAAAATAGTCGGCGAAAACAAGAAGTCTTGGGATAGTAAAATTAAACATGCATTATGGGCTGACAGAATAACAAAGAAAGCAACTACTGGAAAGAGTCCTTTTGAGTTGGTGTATGGATTGGAGGCTAGGTTGATAGTACATATTAGAATTCCTATTTACGGGTCAGTTGAGGACACTTCTACAGAGTGGGATGCAGTTCAGAACAAGGTCAATTAGATCATTGAGTTAGATGAAATCAGGCGAAGGGCTTATGATCAAAATTGCAGAAATCAGATAAAGGTTAAGAAAGATTTTGATAGGTCAGCCCAATACAGGGACTTCATTGTGGGTGATACAGTTTTACTATGGGATAAAGGCAGAGAGAAACCTGGAAAACACGACAAATTTGACAGCATATGGCTAGGGCCATACTTGATCAGAGAAATAGCAGGGCCGAATTCTTTTCATCTCATCCATTTGGATGGTGAGCCCATCAGCATTCCGAGGAATGGGCAGCAGCTCAAACTCTTTTACAGATGATGGGGCAACGTGGTGTCTGAATAGACACCCTCTGTAACGTATCTCTAACCTTTCTCCTTGTATTTCAGTTTTGTATTGTTTCATTCATTATGTAAATATGTACTTAGAAATTTTTCTGTACTATAGATTTATTTGTTGTAAATTATGATGTTGTACTTTAGTTATTTCATTATGTAAATGTTGTATAACATTCAGTGATTTAATCATGTATAAATGTATTCTAATGTTGGTTATTGGTGTGAACTACAGTGAGCACTCTATTTTGTAGATGTTGGATTCTCATATGCTCTCCGTCTCAAGTGAGAAGATCGAACACACGTCCCCATGTGGAGCTAGATGTTGACCGCCCATTTAGCATAGGTGGTCAACTCATGTGCCATGAAGAGATGCATCGTCATATGCTGTGTTGTTGAAGACTTTTGGTCCTACAGGGCAGTGTTTGGCCCAGTACTTATTTTTGTAATTGGAATTTCCACACCCCTGCATGGGTTAATAATGTAATAGGTCTGCATGAGTCATGTCTAGGTGAGTTACCTTGGGATCAGTTCACTGGGAGAGTTCCTTTCACTGAGGGTTTTTTATCCTCAGGTTATTAGTTGGGCTTTTCAGCCTTACCGATTTCCCTTGAGTTTTTCCCTCACACTTGCAATAAGTCCTCTAGAGTGGTGAACGACATTCTAGTGGGCTTATGTTTTGGTAACTATATAGGGAATTCATTGTAAATGACCATGCAAGACATCATAGAAAGTTTCGTGGAATTCTGTCGAGTCTAGATTAGTTTTTTTTTAATTAATTATTTTTTAATTAAATTTCCTTAAGTTTGGAGGTTTAATTATTTAATTAATTAATTATTTTTGAGCAATAATTGTAAAAACTCGGTCCTTAGACTTTTGATAGGGGTATTTGTTCTCAAAAGAAATGGAATAGCACCCCCCACATCCATGGATCAAGTTTCAGCTCAATCAGACAACTTTATCCATGGGTTAGTCCACCTGGAGTGTCAATCGGTCTAAAAGAACAATTTTAATTGCTAAAGTCCAAACATGGCAAGATGTAAAAAATGTAATAATGAGTTAGATGATGTGAAATGTTGAAATGATGGTTAGAGAGAGACCCCCTAAGAATAACCTTAGCCTCCCAACCTTTTTCAACCCTGTTAAACCCCTTTTACCACCTACACACTCAAAAGTTACGCCCCCTTAGGGGGATTGACGTTTTTCCCTTTTTAATTAATTTGTGACTTGAGTGTGGCCCCCTCTCTTGAGATTTCACTTCATTTAGCCTTATTATCACCCCTAGAGGTGACCCCACTTACTCCACATCACCCATCCTTGCATTTGGGTTGATTTTTGACCTTGGGGAGAGCTCTCCAAGAGACTTACGCCCTCCTTTGTGTCTCTCCAATGAAAATTTCGTTTTTTTATTGTTGAGAATCTTCCTCTTACCCTAGAACGGATCCCACACCTCTCCTATGAAGTTTTGTGTGATCCCAACACCCCTCACTCATCTCACCTCTCATTACCTTTGCCTCATCCCAAGTGGTGCGCCCTCCAAGAGAAGTGCGCCCTCCCTCTTCTTGAAATTCCACAAATAATTTTTTTAAAATTATTTGAGTCTCTTCACTTACCTTGGCATGAATCCCATGCTTCCTACATGCCCTTGGATCTATCCAATTGATTTTTATATTTTTCTACACTCTAGATCCATTGTGCAAACCCTAAGAGGTGCGCCCTAGCTTAGAGATCTACTCCTTTGCTTGGTGGTGGGCACTTGGATTAGATCCAAGAGAGGTAGGTTTGCCTCTCCAAGTATAAATAGATCTCTTTTCTCCTCCCCAATGCACCATATCTTGAGCTATTGTTATGCTACTTGATTTTTCTCTCTCTCTCTAGTCATTCATTCCATTTCATTTCCATTCTATGCTCTAGAGTTTTGGAGTATTTCTCTCCAAGACCATTTTTCTTGAGTAATATAATTTTGGAGAAGCTTTGGAGGACAACAAGAAGACTAAGGCATATGCTTATTTTTCTTATGCATGGGAGGTAACTTTGTATTGATATTTTTAAGTGCTTGCAACACTAGATCTTAGGTAAAGTGTTATCTAAGTAGATCTAATAGAGCGTATGCCTATTGGTTTATATATCTTGATGTGTTTGGTTAAATAGAAATGTCGTTTAATTGCAATACGTCAACATATTGTCTATTGTATGCATGTTGTTTGAAGAGATATAGCAGGTTCATCTCTAGGGCTTCATTGGGAACTCCTTCTAGGAGAAGGGTCACTTGAAGCTCTCACATACTCCAACTCTCTAGATCTATTGCTCATCTCCTAATATTGTTGTCCATTCATTTCATTTTCAGCTAGCATATAATTGTTTAAATAGGTCAAAAACTATATCAAATATATATCTTTTGTTGTGGAAAGTTATTGCCCCAAAAGGGCAAGGGTTTCCTTAACTTCTTTTGGTTTTGTGTAGCCATCCTAGCAAGCAAATCTTGCTGATTTTTCAGGTATATCAGATCTGTTTGGAGGCTCTTGGTTTCCCCAAAGACACACACACAACACTTCAAGACCCCTTTGGGGGATTTGGTAGCTATTTCTAA
>JASDQU010318536.1:2800-13231 GCA_032191745.1 Picea mariana
TTTTTGTGAGTGTTGCCAGTGAAGGCAGTCCAATAGAGTAAGTGCTATTGGGGCATGCTTGGCTCTTGTGTGTTCACTTACATTTGTGTATCTTTGTATCTGATTTGTATCTTTGTATCTAGTTTGTAAATGGTGTAATCATTTGTACCACTTAGTATTCTTTTGCAAGCAATTATAACTTTGGGTTTGTGGGTAGTTTAACTTGTTTCACTTGTAAAACTTTTGTAGTTGAACCACCCTCAAACTTAGTTGACCCCATTGCCCAACCTTAGGCACTAGTCTTAGTTGACTTAGGGAAAGGGCTGCTTGTCATTTAGATTAGACTTGCACTTTGCATTGCTGCCTTAGCATCTTAGGCTAGTTTTCCCTTTTGGCCTATAACAAATTAAAACTAACTCCTAGAACATTAAAACTAAAATCAATCTAGTAACTAGGGACTACCCCCCTTGGCTTCCCTAGGAGTAAGCCTAGAAGAAAGAGGTTCCAGTCAAGGTGACAGTGTGGGCTTGGAACCTAGACATTGTGTCTCCGAGGACACACTAAGTGAGTTGGACTTAGCTCACGCTAGCAAGTGTGTATTAGGACGGCAACACCTACAATCCTCAACAAAATGGTGTAGCAGAAAGAAAAAAAGAACAGAACTATAATGGAAGCAGTGAAGACTATGATCCATGATCAAGATCTTCCAATGCACTTATGGGCAGAAGCAGCAAGAACAACAGTGTATGTATAAACAGATTATCCCATAGTGCACTTGGGTTCAAAACCCTCGAAGAAATGTTCTCCAGAAAGAAGCCAGAAGTAAGCCATCTCAAAATACTTGGGTTCAAAACCCCCGAAGAAATGTTCTCCAGAAAGAAGCCAGAAGTAAGCCATCTCAAAATATTTGGTTGTCCAGTGTTTGTACACATTCCAAAAGAAAAGAGAACCAAGCTGGACCCTTCAGGAAAGAAGGGAATATTTGTTGAATACTGTGAGGTCTCTAAGGCATTCAGAATTTACATTCTAGGTTACCATCATATTGAGTTCAGCAGAGATGTAATCTTTGATGAAGATGCAGCACTCAAGAAATCAAGAAGATGCCAACTTGAAGAAGTATATGAAGAAGAACCTATAGCTCCCAGAGTTGCAGAACCAGTGAGGGAAGCCATAGTTTCCCCGATGATGAGATTCATGAAGATCATGATATGATAGAATCTCAAGAATCTCCCCAGATGACGATCTCTCACAAGAGAAAGCCATCTTGGGCAAGGGAACTTATTCAAGATGGAGAGAAGTATGGTGCCCCCGAAGGAACCATGAGACAAGTTAAGAAACCTAAGCCATTCTCCAGTTATATGGCTTTGATGTGTGATCTCATAGAGAAGGAGCCTACTTGCTTTGAAGAAGCCATTCAGAAGAAAGAATGGGCAGATGCCATGACAGAAGAATACCAATCCATTATAAAGAATGATGTGTGGGAAATAGTTCCCAGACCAAAGAGAAAAGATATGGTATCTTCCAAATGGCTATACAAGATAAAAACATGTTGTTGATGGAAGTATTGAGAAATATAAAGCAAGGTTTGTAGCTCGTGGTTTTTCTCAAAAGGAAAGCATTGAATATCAAGAGACATTTGCCCATGTAGCCAGATACACTTCTATCAGAACCATCATAGCCCTTGCAGTTAAGATGAAGTGGAAGTTACACCAGATGGATGTGAAAACAACCTTCTTAAATGGTATCATTGAAGAAGAAGTGTATATAGAACAACCTCAAGGTTTGAAGTTGAAGACAAAAAGACACATGTCTGCAAGTTGAAGAAGGCTCTGTACAGACTGAAGCAAGCTCCTAGAGCTTGGTATGGAAGAATTGACAGTTTCCTGACAAGCTTGGGGTTTACCAAGAGCAAAGTTGATTCTAACCTTTACTTCAAAGTTATGAATGATGAGCCTGTTATATTGTTGGTGTATGTGGATGACTCATTCTTAACTGGAGAAGAAAAGTTCATCATTGATTGTAAGAAGAAGTTTGTTGCAGAATTTGAGATGAAAGACCTAGGCCTAATGCACTATTTCTTAGGTCTTGAGGTTTGGCAGAGCCCACAAAAGATCTTCCTTAACCAAGGGAAGTATGCACTTGAAATATTGAAGAGGTTTGATATTTTGGAGTGTAAATCCATGAATACACCCAAGGAAACAAAGTTGAAGCTCCTGGTTGATATTTCGTCAGAATTGGTTGATACTATGCCATACAGACAGATCATTGGATCGTTGATGTATCTGACGAACACTAGGCCAAATATATGTTTTGTTGTGAACACCTTGAGTCAGTATCTGGTAGAGCTCAGACGTGTTCACCTTGTTGTTGCAAAACATGTGATGAGATACCTTAAGGGTACGTTGGACTTTGGCCTCTGCTACAATGGAGATCAAGACTTCAGACTTCAGGATGTTGTTTCAGGCTAGGTCATCCATGACTTCATGGCAGAGTAAGAAGCAATCTAGTATTGCTCTCAGCACAGCAAAAGCGGAATACATTGCTGCATGTTCCGCCAGTTGTGAAGCCATATGGCTACGAAAGTTGTTGACAAGTCTATTTGATCTGGAGATGGAAGCAACCGTGATTCTATGTAATAACCAGAACTGCATAAAGATGATAGAGAACCATGTGTTGCATGACAAGTCGAAGCACATAGAAATTCAGTATCACTACATTCGTGATATGGTGCAGAGGGGAGCCATAAAGCTCCAATATGTTGGCACGTATGAGCAAGTTGCAGATGTGTTGACCAAGCCTCTGTCTCGTGTAAAGTTTGAGCACTTTCGAGACAAGATTGGTATAGTCCGAAAGGACCTCCCTCGAAAGGGGGAGTGATGTTGATGATACTATGGTATTATGACCAATAGCGGGTAGCTCAGTTAGGATTTTATATCCTAGGGGACTGATCATCCCTGTGTTGATTTTTCAATAAGTTAGGCTCAACCATGAAGTTCATTCCATTTTTAGCATTTTACTTGAACCATAGTCATATGCAGTTTCACCATTCACAATTTGTTGCAGCAACCAAGATCTCAAGAAGAAATACCATGCACAAGTACACAAGAAGTATCCTGGGAAACCCTTCTCAACAAGGGAAGAAAACCCAACCAATCCTTTGTTATATTCTTCAAGAGAAAGACCTCCACCACCATAAAATCTAGCACACAAAAGGGTGCTCACAAACCCTAGAAGACTAGCGCCCAAGAGAGGTGCGCACTTTTCCCAAGAACAACTACTTGCTGAAATTTCCAAACTCAAGTGTTATGTTTCCTCAATGGGGAATTTACCTTTATTTATATTAGACTGAGCCTATCAACAGTAGTGTCTATTAGCACAATAGGGCCGACCTCAATGACTCACAATATAATTAATAATTACCATATTAATTATCTTTTACATTAATTATCTTTCACTTTATGGTCGGGCCGACCTGTACCCTTTACATCACAAAAAGGGTTACAGGTAAGTCTCACTCTTGTACAATATAGCAAGGGATCTCATACACCCACTAGTGCTCAACCACTAGGGGCACCTCCATCTGTGCTCAGCCACAGGAATGTCCACATCTCTATCTCACTACGTCTCGCAAGAGAATCACACACACTAGTTCTCAGCCACTAGGATCACGTTCACCTGTGCTCAGCCACAGGCACGTCCAACTCAGCAAATCTCTTTTTCACTGCGTCTCATAGGAGAATCACACTCACTAGTGCTCAGCCAGTAGGATCACGTTCACCTATGCTCAGCCACAGGCACGTCCAACTCAGCAGATCTCTTTCTCACTACATCTCACAGGAGAATCATCTGGAGTATCACATCATCTCAACTCTCTGCACAGAGGAGACCAGTACATCGTTTCATCTCTGTCTTAGAGAGAACGACACACCCAACTCATGGGCTTCCCCACACAGGGGCACATAACATTCCATCTCCATCTCAGAGAGGAACCACACACCCAGCTCATGGGCTTCATCACACCACACAGGGGCACAATGTTCCATCTCTGTCTCAGAGAGGAACCACACACCCATCTCATGGGCACACCCAGCTCATGGGCTTCCTCACCCCACACAGGGGCACAACGTTCCATCTCCGTCTCAGAGAGGAACCACACACCCAACTAACTCATGGGCTTCCTCTCAGGCCGACTCACTCAGTCTGTGTCCTGGAGGATGTCTCACACAGCTGTAATCATCAACACTCCCTCTCAGCTAGGGAGGCATTCTCCATCAGGCCAAGTCTCGCACGGAAGTACTCGAACTTCGTCTTGGTTGTAGTCATCAACACTCCCTCTCAGCTAGGAACATATTCTTCACCAAGCCAGTCTCTCACAGAAGTACTCGAACTTCGTTTTGGCAAGCTTTTTGGCGAAGATATCTGTAATCTACTCATGTGTAGGAAGGTATTGCACGTGTACTGCTTTCCTCTGCACCATGTCTCTGATATAATGATATTTTATCTCAATGTGTTTCAATCTATCATGTAACACAGGGTTCTCAGAGCTTCACACAGCTCTGGTTATCACAATGAATAATGGTAGGAACCACCTCATGATAAAATAAATCTGTAAGAAGCTTGCGAAGCCACACTCAATGCTATATACTTTGCTTTTGTAGTACTCAAGGCCACAGAGCTCTTTTTCCTGCTCCACCAGGAAACCATGGCAGAACCCACAAGGTAAAACAACAACCACATGTGCTCCTCCAGTCCACCGCGTTCCCTAACCAATCTGCATCGGCATATCCCTGCAAACTCAAGTCCTCACTAGAGGCATATCTCAAGCCATATCCAACTGTGCCTCGTAGATATTTCAATACATGCTTCGTTGCTATCCAGTGAGTCTGTCTCGACTTATTCATGAACTGACTAAGTACATTCATTGCATAACATATATCAGGTCTGGTATTAACTAGATACATCAGTGATCCAATCAGATGTGGATCAATCTCGCCTGAATCAGCATCATTTAGTTTCTTCAAATCCATCATCATCGGCATAGGCATGGATTTGCACTTCTGTCATACCGAATATCTTCACTGTATATTTTCCTTGACTCAGGAAAATCTCATCAATCCTCTGCCATACTTCTAGTTCCAAGTAGTGCATCATACCAAGGTCCTCCTGCATCTCGAAATCAGAAGCCAATGCATGCTTGCATCCAACAATAAGGCTTCCTGAATAAGTGACCGAAATCAGGCTCTCGTCACCAACAATGTGATAATATAGGTTGGATCAGCAGCACTTTTGTTGAAACCCAAACTCATCAAGAATCCTCTGGCTACAAATCTCGCTTTGTATTTCTCAACATTTCCATCAGCTGCATGTTTGATCTTATAGATCCACTTGGAAGTCATTACAAACTTCCCTTCTGGTCTCGGAACGATATCCCATACATCATTCTTCAAAATAGACTGATATTCTTCTATCATGGCATCTTTCCATACCTGTTCACCTGTTGCTTCTCCATGACAAGAAGGCTCAGAATCAATGATGTGGCTCATGGCTGAAAGGTAGCTCGATAATCTCTTTAGTCTCTTACTCTCTCAGGATGTGCCTTGAGGGGTTGTATGTCCCTCTGCCTCCTGCAGAGTTTGTCGAGCCCAGGCAGGCCTTTTATGCCCTACTGCAATATCTCTGGGCATATCAACTGGAGCAACTAGATCAACTGGAGTAATATTTGTCTCCCTCTGAACTACTAAAGGGAGAGAAGGTATTGTCTCACTGTCAATCTCCATCTGAGATTCTCTGGATCTTTGAAAGGCTATCTCTTCTTCAAAGCTAATATCTCTATTTACCTCAATCTGTCTCTGACCAGGGATGTAGATCCAATATGCTTTCGAGGATTCACTGTATCCCACAAATGTACCCTTTCTCCCTGAAGGGTCTGGCTTGGATCTCTTCTCTTTGGATACATGAAAATATATTGGGCACCCAAATATCCTGAAGTGTTCAATCTCAGGCTTCACTTCGGTGAAGGCTTCTTCGGGAGTTATGTTCTTCAAAATCTAGTGGGGACTCTTGTTCTGAACATATATTGTTGTCATGCATGCTTCTACCCACAGAATCATCTGATCATGCATCATTGCTTTGGTTGCCTCAATGATGGTTCTATTCTTCCTCTTTCTCAAATCGTCTTGACTCCCTCTGAAATCAAGTGATTCCCTCTGAACAATAAACATCTTCCTTTGTTTTTATCCTGCCTGGAACAAGAAAACAAAAGGAAACAAAACAAGAATATCTCCTAAAGGGGAATAATGAGTACATCTCTAGAATCAAAACAATTTAAGGATTGTTGTCATAGCTACAACACCTGCTTGTAATGTAGCAAACTTTAAAAATGTAGTTTAGAGGCATGATAATTAAAACAATCAAACATGGAGTCTTCACTTCCAATGTGTTGTTCCTCTGAATGCATTGAGATCCCTCTAGATCCATGACTTCAGCAAGGTTCCTTCCTCCTGCAAGTACTCTCATGACAATGATACAAATAATATATACAAGTGCATACACGAGGGTGGTGATATGATTTCTCCAATGGCACCTAGTTGATCTCTGTCCTTTGACATCTTCATGAAGATGGTAGCCATGGTGTCACCATATTTTCAGATTCTTCACAAACCCTTGTCAACTAGGCTAGAAAACCTAACGGCTAGGCTCGGTTAGCACTTTTAGGTTTTGTTGGTCTTATGACTGCCAACAATAAGCCTTGAAAGATAGGAGAACACTGGTGAGTTCAAGAGCTCCTTCAATGAGTTGCAGAAACCCTAATTCTGAAATTTCTGCAGAAATTAGCAAAACCCTAGAAACCCTAGGGCCAAAAAGTCAAAATCTTCGAAAATGCAATCTAAAGCTTGTTGGAGGTGCGCTGAAGGAAGTCGTACACTTCTATGCACTTTTTAGCCCCAGCGTCCAAGTAACAAGTGCTGAAACACCTCAGAAGGGTAGGTCGTACGGAATTTCTGGAAACCCTAGGAGGGTCGTACGGTTTTGCAGAAGTGATAAGATGACTGGAATTTGCTTGTGCAATGGGTTCTTCAAGACCTATGCTCTGATACCATGTTGATTTTTCAATAAGCTAGGCTCAAGCATGAAGTTCATTCCATTTTTATCATTTTACTTGAATCATAGTCATATGTAGTTTCACCATTAACAATTTGTTGCAGCAACCAAGATCACAAGAAGAAATACCATGCACAAGTACACAAGAAGTATCCTGGGAAACCCTTCTCAACAAGGGAAGAAAACCCAGCCAATCCTTTGCTATATTCTTCAAGAGAAAGGCCTCCACCACCATAAAACCTAGCACACAAAAGGGTACTCACAAACCCTAGAAGACTAGCACCCAAGAGAGGTGCGCACTTCTCCCAAGAACAAGTACTTGCTGAAATTTCCAAACTCACACTTGTGTTATGTTTCCTCAATGGGGAATTTACCTTTATTTATATTAGACTAAGCCTATCAATAGTAGTGTCTATTGACAATTTGGCACAACATGGCCGACCTCAATGCCTCACAATATAATTAATAATTACCATATTAATTATCTTTTACATTAATTATCTTTCACTTTATGGTGGGGCCGACCTGTACCCTTTACATCACAAATAGGGTTACAGGTAAGTCTCACTCTTGTACAATATAGCAAAGGATCTCATACACCCACTAGTGCTCAGCCATTAGGGGCACATTCATCTGTGCTCAACCACAGGGATGTCCACATCTCTATCTCATTGCATCTCACAGGAGAATCACACTCACTAGTGCTTAGCCACTAGGATCACGTTCACCTATGCTCAGCCACAGGCACGTCCAACTCAGTAGATCTCTTTCTCACTGCGTCTCACAGGAGAATCACACTCACTAGTGCTCAGCCACTAGGATCACGTTCACCTGTGCTCAGCCACAAGCACGTCCAATTCAGCAGATCTCTCTCACTGCATCTCACAGGAGAATCATCTGGAGTATCACATCATCTCAACTCTCTGCACAGAGGAGACCAGTACATCGTTTCATCTACGTCTCAGAGAGAACGACACACCCAACTCATGGGCTTCCCCATGTTGCCGTCCTTATACACACTTGCAAACGTGAGCTAAGTCCTGCTCACTTAGTGTGTCCTCAGAGGCACAATGCCTAGGTTCAAAGCCCACGCTGTCACTTTGACTTGAACCTCTTTCGTCTAGGCTAACTCCTAGGGAAGCCAAGGGGGATAGACCCTAGTTACTAGATGAGATTAATGATTAAGTGTTTTAGGAGTTGGTTTTAATTAGTTAGGTGGTCAAGGGGAAACTAGCCTATGATGACAATCAACAAAAGCAAGATGCAACTATCTAAGTATGANATAATTAATAATTACCATATTAATTATCTTTTACATTAATTATCTTTCACTTTATGGTGGGGCCGACCTGTACCCTTTACATCACAAATAGGGTTACAGGTAAGTCTCACTCTTGTACAATATAGCAAAGGATCTCATACACCCACTAGTGCTCAGCCACTAGGGGCACATTCATCTGTGCTCAACCACAGGGATGTCCACATCTCTATCTCATTACATCTCACAGGAGAATCACACTCACTAGTGCTTAGCCACTAAGATCACGTTCACCTATGCTCAGCCAGAGGCACGTCCAACTCAGTAGATCTCTTTCTCACTGCGTCTCACAGGAGAATCACACTCACTAGTGCTCAGCCACTAGGATCACGTTCACCTGTGCTCAGCCACAGGCACGTCCAACTCAGCAGATCTCTCTCACTGCATCTCACAGGAGAATCATCTGGAGTATCACATCATCTCAACTCTCTGCACAGAGGAGACCAGTACATCGTTTCATCTACGTCTCAGAGAGAACGACACACCCAACTCATGAGCTTCCCCATGTTGTCGTCCTTATACACACTTGCAAGCGTGAGCTAAGTCCTGCTCACTTAGTGTGTCCTCAGAGGCACAATGCCTAGGTTCAAAGCCCACGCTGTCACTTTGACTTGAACCTCTTTCGTCTAGGCTAACTCCTAGGGAAGCCAAGGGGGATAGACCCTAGTTACTAGATGAGATTAACGATTAAGTGTTCTAGGAGTTGGTTTTAATTAGTTAGGTGGTCAAGGGGAAACTAGCCTATGATGACAATCAGCGAAAGCAAGATGCAACTATCTAAGTATGAGAGTCAGACCTTTTCCTAGGGCAACTAAGACTAGTGCCTAAGATTGGGTAAGGGGTCAACTAAGTTAAGGGGACGTTCGTTACAAGATAATTATAAGTTACAAAGTATTACAACAAGATAGGTACAACTAGATACAAAGAAATAAATGAGATACAAAGCTACCTTAGACTAGATACAAGATATACAAAACAATGCTTAAGATGTACAGATTAAGACTGAGCTAAATACAAGATATACAATATACTAACACGTTTACTCGCATGTGCAGGAAGTAAAGATACTCAAGATAAAACAATCATCAACACATGAAGCCAAGGATGCTCACAACAGATAGAGTTATGTTGGGCTGCTTATCAATGGCAATAAGACGCAAAGCACTCAAGACCCAGTCAAGAGAATGCCTCCAGATGGATGCGCACTTCTTGAAGGATCACACCACAAGTACAAGAATTAAGGATAGATGAAAAACGTGGAAAACCAAATATTCCAAATGAAAGATGTAACCACTTAAGCGATTATTCTACAACACAAAAGATAACTTGCATGTAAATTGAAAGACAATGAGATCAATGCTTGCAAGTGTAAAATGTAAATTACAGGTGTTGTAGACCTAGGATTAAACTATGTGGTTAAGTGTGATGTAAATTTTAGCCCTATCTAAGTGTCAACCCAAAAAATCTCCTCCCCCAGTTACCAAGTGACTGTTGGATGCTCAAGAAGTGGGGCAACGAGGCCTACCCTAACTTCACAAGTCAGCCCTAAAATCAGAGTACTCCCAGAAAGGACGTCGTGAGCCGTGAGACCATCCCCAGCCTAACACCTTCTGTTGCCTTCCTCCGACCTCGTTTTAAATGGCGAAGATGGTGAGTTAAGGTGTCCTATTAAGTCTAATTAGTATATTTTAGACCTACGAGCTAAGTGTTGCGAAGTGTCTGAATGCTTGTAGCTTGCCCAATAATGCAAAAATGTTGAAACTGAAAGATAAGAAGGTTGATGCCTTTAAACAATGGAATTGCAAAATAAGTTCTTAAATGTTGATTTATTGCGTGTGAGTATTAAGAACTAAAGGTGTCGATTGTGAAGGCTAAAGCCTTTGAAGCACAAGATTGCAAGTTAAATTGCTTATAAAGGATTAGATTGCATATTGAACATAAAGAAAAACATATAACTTGCGGAAATTAAAAATGGTTAATTATCACTTGGAAATACCAATACTTGCATGCATGTATTAAAATATAGATCTAAG
>JASDQU010318539.1:0-13231 GCA_032191745.1 Picea mariana
AGGAGACAACAACTCAACGGAGGATCTACTTCAACCTTCGAAAAACAAGGTTAGTTTATTCTTCCTATGCTTGTCTGAGAAAAGGGGTTGAGATTTTGGGTAGAAGGTTAAAGGTTTAAATCTGAAGGGTCATGATCTGCATATAGGCTTAGAACCCTAGCTTATTAGTCCATAGGGTAAAATACCCCAACAACACAACTTCTTTAACAAAGGGTTTTTTTTGGATTTTTGGTCAATTCTCAATTTGCAATGGTGATAATGAGCTACCATCTTCTATTTATAGAATGTTTTGGCCCCTTTTGTCATTTTTTGACTCCTTCTGTCATTTGTTTTGGCTTGAAAATCATTTAACGTGGTTCTTGAGTTTCTCATTGGATGTTACGATACACTTTACTTTTGGTTTGGGAAAACCTTTTGAGAGATGGGGCACTTTTAAGGTATTTTGGTAAAAGGTCATTTTTTTCAACTTTGTGCGTCTAAGTTAGGATTCCACCTCCACTTGTTGCACCTTGTTGTCTTTTTCTCTTTACCATAGGATCAATCCAACTGAATTGCGACATGGAACCGTCATTGCTCCTCTAGAAGTGTCGTAGTTTAGTGGTAGAGCCTACCTTCACATGGATACCCTAGGTAGATCCTGGTTGCATTTTGGTGTCCATGCCATCGTGTTGGCAGCCGTATTAATTCCTATCTTTTTCTTTACAAGCTACCTACACAAGGGTTTTGAACCCTCAATACTCGTCGCAACTTTTTTAAAAACGACACCATTATCTTTCTCTTTTGCATACCTGCTTTTCGTTTTCATTTTCACGACTGCAAGCATGAAAACCCACAGTTGGAAATCATGTTGGTTGCATTAAAATGATCTTTTGGATTGTCATGAACCTATTTTGTGGTTATAACTCTTTAATCTCAAAAACACCTTGATTTTATATGTATCAAACCACCACTCACTTTGCATTTGACTATTGTTAATATGGTTTCGATTTATAAATTCATTGATGCAATGGTTATTTGACATATTGGTGTCTTTGATGTAATCGTTGATGCAATATTTGACATATTGGTGTTTCTTTTAAATCTTGCAAATTCCATTGTTTATTTAACATTCAGATCG
This sequence comes from Picea mariana, assembly GCA_032191745.1. Lineage (NCBI taxonomy): Eukaryota > Viridiplantae > Streptophyta > Pinopsida > Pinales > Pinaceae > Picea > Picea mariana. The sequence continues at coordinate 1,118 of JASDQU010318539.1, forward strand.
ATTTTTGGATATGTATATCATGGTTTTCAATGGTTATGTGATAATTCATTTGACATGTTGATTAAAATTCTTTTGGATATACACTATTGTGATTTGAATGTACCAAGGCATCATTGATTGTATAGCCCGACATGATATTCTTGCATGGTCACAATTTACTCCACCATCCTCGCACGCATAAGCATTAACGCTCTGTCTTGCATTTCGGGTTGCCTTTGCTTGTTTTGGGGAAGCTTCGAGAAAATTGGTTCTGTGTCTACCCTGTCAAACCCCCTCGCTGATTACCCTGTTGATCTTGTGCTATTTGCTATGGCTCATGTAGTGTGAATCAAACCCAACGGTGTCCAAACTTTGTTGTTGTTTGATAACGCCCGAGAGGACCTAGAGAGGAATCGTTGGTTGGTTTTTATTGAGAAGTTCGAGGGTTTCAACCTCGCAGTTGCTCAATAATTTGCACTTGCATTCGATGGGTGCAGAGCCAAAATTGGGGATGTCCAGCTTGAAGTAAACGAGGATTTCCTTAGCTCAGCCATTGGTCTACCGGCTGAGGGACAAAGATGGTTTAAAAATTCGAAGGTTGACGAAGTACCATGGCCATTGCTATTTTCCTCAAGGAAAATCAACAGTTATGATAAAGGTATGCCAGTTACAGCTCTTAATTCTAGGTGGCATGATTTGTTGGCTATTATCAAGCAGTTTGTTACATGCGAGGGTAGATACGGCCTAGTTTTCCTATACCACCTACGGCTGCTCATGAGTTTCATAGATTTTCCCTTAAATATGCCACATTTCCTCCTTTAGAGTTTATATAAAATGGCTAAATGTTTCAAGAGGGAGAAAGCTGACTCCAGCCTCTTCCACCACTGTTTAATTAAAATTATTATGATTTATCAGTTGAAGGTGAATGGCGATTGTTGGGACGCTTTCTTGTTGAGAAATGGTTTTGCCAGGCCTGAAATTGGACAAGTTGACAAAAATGTTGTTACAGAAACCCTTGTTGGGCTTGTCATTCCTCCTCCTACGCTCTTTCCCTCTCTTGAACCCTCGACCTACCTGAACCCTACCCAAACTGACACACGACTTGATTCATGCCTAAAAGATGGCGGTAAGCCTTTTAAAAGGTCTGCAAGGAAAAAGGGTAAGGGTAACAACGATATCAATTACAAAGTAAAAAGTCTGCGTGCTAGGTCTCACGGTGTGCTCGTAACAAACCAAAAGAAAACACAGACCAACAGCCAATTCTATTGAGTGAAGATTCCGATTTTGAAATCGAACGGTTTCTGACCGAGGAGTATCCATACTCACACGACCTTTGTTCAGTCAAGCCCTATGACAATGTGACGAAACTCCCACTATGTCTTAAAGACGACCCTAACTACCCTAGGATCAAACTTGACAGAGGAACTACTAGTCAATTAAGAAGCTCCTCACCTGTAATTACACGGCCTGATCAACCACAGTGCAATGAATGCAAGTCGTGGCTCGACCGATATTATACAGACATCCCTTTGCTCCAATCCCGAATCAAGTCCTTGGAGGACCAAGTAAATGTGCTAACCAAATAAAACGATAGGTTGCTAGATAATGATAAAAGTCAAAAGACCACAGACTCTGTTGTTTTCAAAAATGTAGAGGCGGCCACTGCCATTGTTAATTCAAAAATAGCTTGATCAAATCGAATCCCTGAAACCAAGGTATGGTATTTCAAGAATGATTTTAAAATGATTTTGTTTGTTTTGAATTAGCATATAGGATTTGTTTGCTCAATCGCATCTATTTCTGTTTTGATTTAATTGATAAAACATGATTTTGTTTATAATAATAACTAGCTACAAAATCGTGAGATTCTGTAGCTAGTTATGAAAATTTGAATTGTTTTGATTTTACAACTAAAATACAATCTGAAAAACATGTATTCTTGTGCATTGACAGGTGCACATGAATTTTAAATGAGATTGGATCGACAGTGGCATCTTTGAACATGATTTTTCTTTACATACTTTTGGATTAGGCTGTTAGTCTTAGATAGAAATAGGAATTTGGGAGATTGTATTCCCATAATTTGTGCAACAATTTTGATAATTTCCACAAGGAATGTTTTCGTCCTATGGAATTTATATATGTATTATTTTTGTAAACAAAGACCATCATTGCTTGGGAGCAGAGACTATGGATAGATGATTATTTAGACTCGAATGAAAGTAGATGTTTGTACGGCTTTAGCTTCTATATATCATACTTTTGTTCAAGTGTTTGTTCATTTCAATTTGTAATCAAATTTTTGACTACTTTAGATATCATAATTTGTTATAGGTTGATGTGATGGGATTTAAATAATGTCCATATTTGATGTATCTCATTTTACATACAACAATTATCCTGTTTCAATTTAATGAACAGAAGGTTAATCTTCTTTGTTAAATGAGCAGTTATATACAAATCTTTGCAGTGAGATTTATCTTAATGTAATCATTTGTAAATTATAAAATTGTTGTTGCTATATCTTTTACATGTTCTGTCGTTAGCATTCAAAAGCGTTGTTACTTCGTGTTTACGCGAAGTATTGGAAAATCTGGTGCGGGTTGGCCTCTTCAAACAGTGAATGCAGATGCTATGTACAGGACGAGTAGGAGATGATAATTTCAGGTCAGTTTGTTATTTTCATTTTAATAGTTTAATTAATATAAGAATTTTCTGTAGTTTAGATACACAGTATAGATTGTTATTTTTATTGCTTAGTTAGATAGCTGTCATTTCATTTCTTTTTCATAAAAGTTATAAAAATAAAAAAATACTAGTTTCGCTGTCATAAGACAATTCATATATGATTTTGCAGATTTCGATCAAAATTTGCATTTTGTGAATACTGTATAGATAACAGAGATTTAATCATATCAATACACTGTATATTTAATAAGTAGGATTACTATTTCACTAATATTAATTAGCGAACTGTGAATATATATTAGACTTGTTTATAGTTTGCAGCAGCTGATTTTCACTTAGTTAGTTTATTTAGTTTAGTTTTTTTTATTTTCCTAGGACTTAGATCAGCCAATGGAGACGCTAAACCCGTCAGAGTGGATTAATCCAAACGGCTTGGGTTATTTAGACAACCCCGGACCAGATTCACTCCTCCAGTTGACGAGCAGTCAATTTCGCCCGTCAACACATCGTTAATGACTATAGGCTCGGGCATCCTTTTAGTATAGTCTTGATTACGAGTTTGATCCTTCACATGTTTGATATGTTATCACTCTTGGTCTCACCCTCGGGACTCCCAAAAATGGGTCTTCTTTTAAGCCCTTTTCAGACCCTCTAAATATGAAAAGATTGTCGAGCGATCTTGTTCTCCTTCATGCCCGCCAAACTAAATTTTGAAGGCACGTCTGTCCGACTGTAGTTTACCCCTTTTTTTGTCTAAATGGTCAATCTTATGAACAAAGGTATTCCCTAGGAAATTCTGTTCGCTAGAAGAGTATTCTCAAGTATAAGTTTACCCCTTTTTCAAGCCTGAGGGAATAAATTTATGAAAAAAGAACCCCCATGGAGTCCATAGTTAATCTCTTTTCAGACTCCCTAAAATTGAAAAGATAGTCGAGTGACCTTGTTCCTTCACATTCGTTAAACTGGTACAGAATAACATACTCTACAGAGTCCATAGTTAAGCTCTTTTCAGACTCCTTAAAATTGAAAAGATCATCTAGTGACCTTGTTCTTTTACACTCATTAATTAGTTCATAAAAATATCTATTGGCATGAGTTTACCCCTTTTTTCAGCCTATAGATTAAGGAGGAAAAAGGTACACCTTGTGAGATTCGTCTCGCTGGGAGAGTTATCCTCAGTAAATTTCACCTTTTCGGGCTAAGGAGACTAAATCTAGAAAAAGGAAATGAGTCCATAGTTAACCTCTTTTTAGACTCCTTAAAATTGAAAAGATTGTCGAGTGATCTTGTCTTTGTCACACTCATTAAAATGGTTTTGAATAGACATCTTTTCGGTGCTAGTTTACCCCTTTTTTGAACTGACTAGACTATCTTCGAAAAAGGTACCCCAATGGAGTCTTCTTTTATGTTTCTTCAGACTCTCTAGAAATGAAAAAACCACCGAGCTTACCTTCTCTGGGCTCATAAAAAATACATTGAAGGGGGTTTCATTGTGTCCTGCTAATCACATTTGCATTCCTACATTTTTGGCATAATGTTGGCTCCATGTTGATCTCAACTAAACCTTTGAAGCATGCCTTATGTGCAATCCTTGTACCACTTTGCCTCTGCGATCTGACACCTTGACCCATGGAGGAATTTTCCCGAGTGTCCTTTTTCTTGCACATGTCTCCTTGCTATGAGCATTAGTGTGTTCCTTGCGCTTGGAACTAGTATGCTTGTGACACTCGTTCCTCCTTTGTAACATAACATTCTTTTATTATTTTTCAAGCTCTCCAAAATATTGAAAAAGACAAAAAAATCAAATATGCCCCAAAAAGAGGATGGGAAAAGTATTTTCTTTTTATGGCAGCACAATGAGTCAGCCTTGGAAAAAGCACATCCTTCTGTTTGTTCATCAAGATTTGGGATATAATATGACCTTAGGAAGATGTTATCATAACATAGAGTTGTGTCCTCCTCCGTTTGGTTATCCTTTCAAACATATGGAGAGTTTGCATTGTCTCCTGCATCGTGAAATTATGTCAATGTCTTGCTGCCTAAGTCTGATCATCAGTCATGTTATTTTCCAAGGGAAGTTCTACTCAACTTGATTCATCCTTTCTGTAATTTGTATCTTCTCTTCTGACCTCACACATTAGGGGACATCTGTTATAACCCTAAATTGTACCATACATGCATACCTGGCATCAAGCCATCTTAGCTACTATTTTTTCCAAGCCAACACTGAACAACTCTTCTTAAAAACACTATTTTTGAAGATGTACATGCCCTGCACCACTACTTCCCACGTATGTACGCTAGCGGCCACACTACTTCCCACATACATATGCTAGCTGCACTATTACAGCCCATGTATGCCCACAAAATTAGCAAAAAATAAAAAGTTGCAAGGGATTCATTGATATTACGGGCTATTGGGTAATTTCCCAACTAATCCAGCGCCTATAGCTCGTCACCCAACTGAATAACCATCCTTTTTCATATAAAATGAGGTTTTGGGGTCTCATTCCAAGGAGAAACATAGAAACAATGAAAATCTACCCATTTCACTTTCCCCCCTTGCCCCAAGAATTTGCAGCCACATTGTGAGTTTTGAGCCAGAATTCCCTATTCTCGCCTTTTTCCTTATTCATAAGCCTATGCCCATTGTCTAGAGAGAAGTGTGAGAGAAGAAGGATACGTGGAAGAAGTTGGAGCTTGGTGAAGAGGATCCTAGGACTGGATTCAAAGAGAAGTCGTCAATCTCATTTTGTAAGTGACTTTGTGAGATTAATATAAATTACTTTTTTCGTCCCGCCATATGACGTGTTCAATCTTTAGGTTTGATTTACATTTTGTTATGACATCTAACCCACTAATTGCATGTTCGTAGTTTCTTGTTTGTCTTTTGGTGAATGTAGGTTAGCCTTGGGAGGAGACTTACAGTTGAGAAGCGATCGAACGCAAAAGGATCGACATTGGATGAAGAGTTTAAGGTAAGACTAACATATCCCTATACTTTGTATTTTATGTATGAATGTGGGGTATTTTCGAGATAGTTGTTAAAAGTAGGAGACTTTAGACGGTTAGCTCTGCCTGCACGATTTAACCCTAGTGTAGTCCATAGGGGGGTTTTCCCACTATAGAAATAAGAGAGGGGAGGGTCTAAGAGAATGTTTAAGAGGGGTCCAAGAGGGAATTACCCATATGTGTTATTAATTCAACCCACTTCCTAAATTTACTATTGGTATATGAACCTTATATTTGGTTGTTGAGTGTTCCAAAATCCAATCATTTTATACATGTAAGAGAGTGGGTGTAAGAATTTACATCCCATAGTTATTGGTGTTAGAACTAAAGGGATGGGATCGTTTCTCCATAGACAATATAGAAATATTGTCACCCAACCATAGGCACAAAGGCCACCCTCGAGCACCTTAAACTTGACAAACAAAATAATTTCGAAAGAAAAACAATAGCCAACCAAGGTAGCACATCTTTCTCCAAGGCTAGTGTACCAAGCAAGAATAAACAAAGACCAAGCAGAAATTCCAAACCATAACCAAGATAAATTCCAACCAAAATCCAAAATACCAATTGTAGTAGTTGCAGCTACACTCCCTCTCCAAACTTGTGAACCACTAGTCTTATGCAGTTGTGAGAGTAAGAGTGACAAATGAGATCTAGTGCCTTCTATTTATACTACTTTATCTAACTTGACTGGGCCGAATTCTCTTTATGGAGGCTAATAAATCAATATTAAATATTCTCTTGAGCCGACTTGTCTTCTAGGGTTATTATCAAACGTTTTAGGGTTTCTCTTACTTCCCGAAAAATTCTAGTCTTGTCAAAGGTTACACGTGAAGGTTAATACCTCTCGGAGCTACCATAATATCAACAATTGGGAGCATGGGAGATGACTACAATCATCTTGTGGAAGTGCATAATTTAAGAAATCAATCCAAAGGAGATAAAATTCATATGGGCTTTTAAAAAAGTTTTAGACACTCAATGTTTTTCCATGGACAACAAGGAGAGAGCTTGGAGATGGACCAACCATGGAGGGAAAATTATGGAGAGTATTTGGAGAAAAAGACTGAAGAGTGAAGTTTTCAGGCCTGAAGAGTGAACTCCTATGTGAGTTTCACTATAACAACAAGTGATCATTGTTTCTTTTCCTGGTAGTTTTCCTAACAGTGAACTCCCTTGAGTTTCCCAGTAGAGAGATTCCTTGTTACCTATGTCAAAGAGACACTAATAAACAAATGGGATACTTGATGGACTAATATTAGTGAAGGGATACATTCTTTGGGTTGGAAAGGTCGAGAGGAATAGAGTTGGTGGAAAATCAAGATAGTTGTAGTAGAATACCAGTGGGTTGTGGGATTTTATGAGATGTGAGTGGACAGTGAGAGACCACCCTCTTTTGTGTATTGTTATCCCTAGATCAGGGGTGACTTGTTGTTGATATTTGGAACAACAAGTCTGTAGTTGGGTGTAATTTCCGTTCCAAGCAGCAGGTTGCACAATCATTTTTAAAAGTCAGTGGTTTATCTTGTTTCTATGTTGCATTATGAGTTTAATTGTTGTGTATTAATTTTATGTTTGAGAAATATTTACATGTTGCTATGTTGAGTTATTTAAACTAAATTCATGTTGTTTTTAGCATGTTGTAGATGCATTTAATTATGATATCAAATAGTAGTTAATTCTATGTGTAATTCATAGATGGTAAGCTACAAGAATTTAGTTAGCAGAAAAAAATATGTTTTATGTACTTTCCACATAGTAATGATCCTCAATTTAGCTAGGGGTTGTTACAGATTGGTATCAGAGCTTTTGGTTCAAACATCGGGTTTGTATGGGCCAAGAACTAGTGCGAATTTGGGAAAATTTGTGATTACATATTTTGTTATGTGGCAAATTTGGGGAAAAAAAGAGAAAATTGGAGCAAAATCCCCAAATTCATGAGCATATTCAAGTAAACATTGCCTTAGAACCCTCTTAGTGATGATCAATGGCGTTAATATGAAGAGTTTCAAAGTTAAAATTTGACCTCGAAGGTTGAAATTTTTGTTTTAATGGCAATTGAGGAATTGGGTGAATTTTGATGAATCGATGGCCAAGATCACATTTGGTTTCGATATCAACAACCTAGATTAATTGTGAATAGATTTTAAAAATTATAAGGTTTTCAAATTTTGACAAGGTTTAGCAGATCAATGATCGAGATTCATTTTCAAGAATTGGGAAAATGAGACAAATTGATGGTGTGGATTAATTTTCGACTCTTTGGAAAATGGAGAAGATCCACGGTGAAGATCATTTTGAATGGTAGATCGACAATCCAAATTCATCTGGTATTTGGTCAAAATTTTCTAATTTTTGGAGTTGTCTAAGATAAATCACCAATGGTCGATGGTTGGGTCAGTCGAATTGGTGAAGTGTTTTAGTCACCAATGGAAATTTTCGATGGCTAACGGTCAGGTTGGAAAATTTAGCAAAGTGTTTTTTTTCTCCAACAAAAGTCACCGATGATTGATGGTCAGTTCAACCATTTTGGAAAGGTGTTCGCTCGATAAGAGTATTTTTCAATCGTCGACGATTGATGGTCAAGTTGACCAATTCAACGAGGTTTTTGGGTTGTCCAAGAGAAACTGTGTATGGTCTATGAATAAAAGAGGAGGATGACATGATATTTCATGTCAGCCAAGTTGACACCTCAATATGACATGTCATGCCACATCATCATCCATGTGTCATGCCACGCCAACATAGTTATCATGTCATCCAAGAGATGGAAGCTAGTTGATGATCAGGTCAGCTGAATTTGTAAGGCATTTCATCCACCAACAAAAATCACCAATGATCGATGGCTGATGGTTAAGTCAATCGGTTTAGTGATATCTTGTTGATCAGTTGTCAAAGGAAAGGGTTGATGGTCGATGGTCGGGTCAACAATTTTGGAAAAGTGTTGTGTGCATCCAAAGGAAAACATTGATTGCAATCTCTAATAGATTTCATATCAGTGGTTTAGTTTTCCCCCAATTTTGAGATCAACGACTCAGATTAAAAGGATGTTATACCAGTAAAAATTTCAATTTTCTATGTAATTTTCAAATTTTTGAAGGTCTTAAACTTGCGGGGTGATTTTGAGGCCCTAAATGACTTTTTTAAGAAGTGAATTTCTATGCAAACAAGGCATACTTTTGGTAAATGTGGTTTAAATAAACCAACTCAAAGAGAGCTATCCAATTAGCTACTCCGGGTGCAAAACAAAGCTCGTATGAGAAATTTAAAGTTGAAATAGTTAAGGTAAAATTTTGGCACTATTTTACTTTCAGAAGGAATAAATCCTTGTTCAGAAGTTTGTATGGGACAATAGAAAAGTCTATGGAAATATTATGAACCATAGAAGATGTTCATGGAGCTAGATTGGGAATCTGGGTATGTAAAAATGTGTAGGGAAAAAAAGAAGACACTTGTAGCATACAAGGATAAAATGGAAAAACAATGTAAACTTCTATGGACCATAACTTTCGACTTGGAGCTCAAATTTGAGCAAGCAAATAGTCACTACAATGGTATTGAGGAGGAGAAGAAAACTACCCACCCAAAATTTTGAATTGGGCACTAAAATTCCTCAGAAAGTAATAAAGTAAATTATGTTGCAGTGAGTGAGTAGAAATTGTAGCTTGTGAATGTTGTAACTTTTCTCTCATAACTCAGAATGAGGCATGAGTACAACCATTGGAAATATTTTTCAGAGAAGGATGTGTATAAGGAATAATATTTGAATTGGTGCATTGTGTTCTTCATAAATTGATATGAAGAATAACTTGTATTCTAATTAATGAAATGTTTTAAATTATGCATGTACTGACAATAATTATTACGTGCTCATTTCTTGCATAATTAGAGGTACAAGAAAACAACTTAGGTTATTATAAGAGGATTGGAGTTATGGAATATTCCCAAGGATCTTATAGCCATGACGAGGAGGTCAAAGGTCTACATTTCATCATGGAAAATGTTGAGACAAAGTCTAATGGAATAAGAGGTAGGAAGAATCCTGTAACTATGAGAATCCTGCATAGAGAAGTGCATAACTATAGGGAAGATAATGAAAGGATTATGAAATATCAGGAAGAGATACTTCAAAGTTTGAATATGTTGAATAGGAAAGTTAACAAAGATTGTAGAACCAAGCAAGAATCTTGTTCTAGAAAAGTGACCACATCTAGATCCCATAGTAGAAAGGATGATCATGGGAATTATAGGTAGTCACAAAGCATGAGTAGGGACCATATTTCTCCAAGAAAACCCACCAAAAGAACACATGCAAGTTCAGGGCTAGGGAGAAGCCCAAGTGTGTCTCTTGTCAGGAGGAAGAGAAGAAGGCCTGATGTAGACATATTGCAAGGTGAAGTCAATAAAATCAAGACACCAAATTTCAATGGTGAGCATAGAAAGGGAGACAAAGTTGAGGCCTGGTGGTTGGAAATGAAGAAATATTTCCACCTGCATCATTACCCCTCAAGGGTAGAATCCAGAATTGAAACCTACTACTTGCAAGGAAAGGAAACCATGTGGTTTGATCATATTAAGCAATCCAAGCACCTTGATGATAAGAGGATCTCATTGAGTAAGTTCAAAGGATATTTCCAAGAGAAAAAACAATTATGAGCATTATTATGAAAGAAATATGAAAGATTTCTTTGAACTTAATATGGGAATCCTAAAAATGGATGAATATGAGAAAAGATTCTTTGAATTGTTGAAGTATGTTGACTTCATAAAGGATGTTAAGGTCAAAATCCAAAGGTTTGTGAGTGTATTTCTCTCTTTCTATAGTGATAAAATAAAATATGATAACCCCAGTGTTAGAAAAACAGGACCGTGGAGCAATAAAATAAAAAAAATGTGGAATAAAACACAGAAGATACACAATACAAGAGAGACACAGATTTACATGGTTCACCCAGTGTGGGCTACGTCCACCAGAGAAATTGCCAGGTCCTTTCTTTATTATTATCCAGCAAAATGAAGGGATACAACCTACAGCAAAACCCGCTATAACTTCCTCTTCTTTCTCTCACAGTCTCCTCTCTCAGAATACAATACTCGCCAACCTCTATAGCCACAATACATTTCCCTCAAAAAAGAGGGTTACCTTCTAGGGAAAAAAACTCTAACATAATCTCTACCATTAGATCTGCGACCTTATAATGAACGGTCCAGATTTACAATGAAATTACAATATACTTTTACAAGGCAATTTTTGCTTCGGAGGCTTCGCCCCTGAACCCTCGCTTGCCCCCAGACCCCCCAGTCGGGGGGATAGCCCCCCCCAGACCCCACAGAGGGGGTACCCCCCCTCTGCACTCCCCCACGTGAAAGAGTGTACATACTTCTGGGGTGTAAATACTTCATGGGGTATAAACATGGCTGAAAGGAAGGACCTCTAAATCAGGAAGATAATCAGGCTCCACAACCAACAATCTCCCACTTGGAGACTGATCTAAACAACTCCACCGCTGTTGTATATACTAGACTCTAGACCTTCTTGGACCTGGAAAATTTCTCATCTTCATCTTCATTCTTGAAGACCAACTGAAAATAAGCAAGAACTCAGTTTCTCCCTGGTTACTCCCTTTGTTAACATGTCTGCAGGATTCTAGCTAGTGTGTATCTTTTCCAGCTTCAATTTTCCATCTTCCAAGGTGGATCGTATGAAGTGGTACCTCAATTGTATATGATTANCACTCTGACTGTCACAGTACAACCTGTTGTTCTCATGCTTCTTTCCCAATTCCTCCATAAACCTTTGTAACCAAATCATCTCTTTACTAGCCTCTATAGCAGCAACATACTCTGCCTCTGTTGTTGAAAGTGAAACAACCTTTTGCAGTTTCAAAATCCAACTTACTGTTTTTCCACCTATAGTAAAAACATACCCTGTGGTGCTCCTCCTGCTGTCTTTATCACCTGCCATATCTGAATCAACATATCCCTGTAGAAAAGTGTATGAACCTCCAAAACATAATGTATTTGTAGTAGTACCTCTCAAATACCTGAGAATCCACTTTACTACCTCCTAATGTTCTTTACCTGGATTGTTCATATACCTACTCACAACTCCCACTGCATGTGCAATATCTGGTCTTGTGCAAACCATTGCATACATCAAGCTGCCAACTGCTGATGAATAAGGGACCCTGGACATGTATTTTATCTCCTCCTGTGTCTTGGGACACATTTCCTTAGTTAATTTGAAATGGCTGGCCAAAGGTGTACTAACTGGTTTTTCATTTTGCATTCTAAACCTCTCCAACACCTTCTCTATGTACTCACCCTGAGATAATGTCAGTTTGCGATTTTTCCTGTCTCTTGTTATTCTCATGCCAAGGATTTTCTTTGCAGCACCCAAATCCTTCATCGTAAATGTATTGGCTAATTTCTTCT
>JASDQU010318545.1:0-10910 GCA_032191745.1 Picea mariana
GCCAATAGATATGGTATTGATGTACATGGGTATTGTGCATGTTTGGAACATGATGTACTTGGTTGATGTTTTGTTCATTATTCTCTATTCATTGTTGACATATCTTTTGCTTCATGATGTATGGTATGGAAGGAGTTTGATGCATGGACAGGTCCAAGGATCGTCATAGAAAGAGAAGTTGATCTATGTTTTGGTTGAGTAGTAGAATTTGCAGCAGAAGCATATTGTTCATATTGCAGATAAGATAGGGGGAGACATACCCATAGGGGAATTCATTTTTCTTCCCATGATTCCAGGAGGAGAGATTTATCAATTGCAAAGATAAATACTAAAAAGGAGACCTATACTTGGAGAAAGAGCACATAGGCATAGTTCCAAGGGGAGCGATGGTCACAGGGGGGGCATGAGATATAAATCAGAGTGATATCCCTTGTTCAAAAGGGGATAGATTATTCAAAGGAATATCAAAGGCATTCATACAGGGGGAGCAACCCCAAGGAGATTTTAGGAAGGGGGAGCAACCCCAAGGGGAGAATGACTCTTTTCCATTGATGTTAAATGGGAAGAAATAGTCACATTGATGTTATTGAGATGCCTATTGATGTAGAGAAATTCCTTGTCTACATGTTACCATCAATGATTGGTGTTGACATCAATGTTGGTATTTCCATCAATTCCAAAGGGGGATATTGTTGGATCATCTTGTCATTGATGCTAAAGGATTGATGTCAAAGGATTTATGTCAAAGGATTGATGTCAAAGGAATAATGTCTTGTCATAATATATTAATGTAGTGATTGATGGATCATGTATTTTCCTTGATGTAAATGGATTGATTTCAAGTGGAGTCATAGTCATATGATGAGATGCATAGATGAAGATGGATTGATATGATTTCATTGATATATGATGCATATATGAATATGAATCAATGTATTTTCATTTGATGCATAGTTGGATTGATGTAAAATATGACTCATTATTGTCTTGTCATGGTTGTACAAATGGATGAACTCCAAAGTGGTCCCCTTATGGTTAAATCCTTCATGGGAAGACGCTTTGTGGTGAACTCCAAAGATCATGGTTGTACAAATGGATGAACTCCAAAGTGGTCCCCTTATGGTGAAATCCCTCATGGGAAGACGCTTTGCGGTTGAGTTATCCTAGTAGTATGGTTAGAGAACCCATGCTTAATTATGGAATAATGAGATGAAGATCAATGAAATGTTTAGTGAAACTATCCTATATGGATAGTTCTTTTCAATCCATTTCCGGTGGTATGGGGAACGTCACATAACTCCTCACGGTTTGAGAGTTATGACCTTACGAAGTTGGAGGACCCTCATATGTTGGCTTGAAGCCCCAAAAGGTCAAAGAAGTAAAAGTGCTTGCAAAGAAGAGGAATATTTAAATAATAAAGTGAAGTGAAAAAGTTAAAGAGGATTATTTAAATAATAAACTGAAGTGACAAAATCAAACAGGATTATTTAAATAATAAAGTGAAGTGACAAAGTCAAAGATGATTATTTAAATAATAAAGTGAACTGACAAAATCAAAGAGGATTATTTAAACAATAAAGTGAAGTGACAAAATCGAAGAGGATTATTTAAATAATTAAGTGAAGTGACAAAGTCAAAGAGGATTATTTAAATAATAAAGTGAAGTGACAAAATCAAAGAAGATTATTTAAATAATAAAGTGAAGTGACAAAGTCAAATAGGAATATTTAAATAATAAAGTGACAAAGTCAAAGAGGATTATTTAAATATTAACGTGAAGTGACAAAATCAAAGAGGATTATTTAAATAATAAAGTGAAGTGACAAAGTCAAGGAGGATTATTTAAATAAAGTAAATGAAGAACTTTCTAATTATGGAAAGTGGTTATAAGAACGTTAACCCTAAAATGAGGAAATTGGTTTAAGTGGTCAAGTGGCTATTGGGTACATGGACAAGTGGAAAATTGGGAAAAGTTGGACATAGGTGACTATGTGGACAAAGTGGCCTAGAAGATGCTTCTAAGGAAGCTACTTGGAGAGTATAAATAAGAAGCAAAGGTCTCTTGTGAAAATTATCTCTTGAGCATATCTTGAATATCTATTTTGAGAGAGAGAGATTGTCTGGAGGATATCATGGACACATCAAAGTTTCCATAAGTATTAGATCCTGACGGAGAAAGTTTCGAAAGTTTAGAAACCCTAGTTTTTGAAGGAGTACATGAGCAACAGTGGGACATAGAGCATACATATGAGGGTTGCAATGATCCAGAGCACGTACACACATGGGTTGAAGGAGGATAGAGTGCGTACAGTTGGATAAAGTCTTGAAGATTTGAGTGTGAGCTGATGCCAAGTTATTGAAGTTTGAAGAAAGTTCTAATTCTGCATTCTATGGGCTCAGATCTACCATAGAAACTCTGGTATGTTTACATAGTTTTCTTGATGGATACTATTTCTTATTGTATGGTGAATGCTTAATGAATTCTTGGTATGGTTGTTGTGATATGGTTATGTTGGTTGATTGATAGAGTGAGAATCACTCTTATGGTTCAACACTGATATGATTGCCATAATATAATGGTTCCTTATACATGATTATGTAGCATTCATATTGTATGGTTGAGGAGCATGAGTAAGTTGTTGGAGAGCATAGATGTGTTGTGACTCTTTATGGTTCAGATTGGACAATGAAAGACAAAAGTGAATGTGATTGAAGGCTTCAAGGAATCTGAGTTTATCAAGGAGAGAAAACCCTAATTATTCAGAAGGAATATGCAGGATGTAGTACAGACAGGCTGCATACATATGTCAGTTGTACTACTGGTAGGGAGTGTACATATGCATGCTGCACTACTGACAGGTCGAGTACTTGTTGATAGATTGGTATCTGTTGAGGATTGATTCCTCTTCTCAGTTGGTGTTGAGTTGTGTAAGATGAGTCTTGCATTGTAGAGTTGGTGCTTTTGTGGAGTTGTAACTCTATTAAGTTGTTGTTGATAACCCAAGGATTGTAGTCCGTAATAAAAAAAACATTGTACATACATCTTGTTTTTTTTGTGTTCCTTATGGTGATGAATTATTGATGATATATGTTTTTGTTATATGTTGTTGCTATATGTTCACATACAACTGATTATAAATGACAATAATGAGTGTTGAGTAATTGGTGATTGCTAGATAATAAGTTTTGTGAAGGGAAATTTGAAAAAGAGCCCTACACTGATTCACCCCCCTATCTCAGTGTGGTCGGTGTGTCCAGTAGTTCTTTAATGTGATAGGAATTATCCAGCTGGGTCCATAATATATTATCAAAGGTGCAGTATCACATCTTTTCTTTCATTTGGTCTGGCATTCCATTCCAGATTTCTTTTAATTCCATTGAATTGTTTCTCTTTGTTTATTTTGTAGTTTGAATTTGTTATTTGAGTTATTAAAGTACCAAGGATTACATAATTTTGAGTCCCAAACACCAGATCCTCTTGACTTCATATATATTTTCATTCTTTCCCTCCATGAAGAGTAGTTTGTTCCATCAAATAAGGGAGCTTCATATGAGAACAAAGCCATTTGTACACCCATTTGTGTGCTTAGGAGGATCTTTCTTCTAGTAATTAGACTGTTTTTCTTGAAGAAATTTTTCTCTAATACCAATTGTTGAAACACACACTTACACTGAGCGGGTGGGGGGTGCATCAGTGTCTTAAACTTTTGGACAATTCTTACACTTTCTCAAATTATTTAAATTATATGAATAACATATATGTATTTCAATTACTTATTCACACACACACACACACACACACATAACACAAACTATATAAAGAAGAATGAATATAATCTATTATTTAACTTAAATAGGTACATATGATTCTGATCGTTAAACTACTCAAAACCAACTAAATAAGATAGATCCAACTCTCATAAACAATACTTAACTTGTAGTTCTCAGATCCAATTGAGATGTGAGGAATCCAACCCTCATAACAACACCCAACTTGTAGTTCTCAAATCCAATTGAGAAGTGAGGAGTCCTACCCTCATGATAAGACCCAACTTGTAAATAGGCACCAACCTAATAAAAAATGAACCTTCATTCAATCCATTATATATATCTATTATCCACCAAGATTCTTAAGATTCACCACAACTTCTTGTTTATATAACATTTCAATAGGTATAGGATTGAACCATTGTGTCTTTTGACATGAACCATTGCACCTCTTCATTTCATGTAAGTTTATCAATTTAATTAGAAGACTAATATTGATTTGAATTTCATCCTCATGAATTGATCACAGGTAGGGATCGACTCCTTATATCGTTATGCTTCTTCTATGTCCCCAGTTCTTCAACAGATCAGATTCGAGATTTTAACGATTCTTTGTATTTGTTCAGAATTTGTCGGAAGAACCACAGTGCTATTGATAGCTTGTCGTCGACGTTTCGGATCCACAACAGGATCCATCTTCAGGACAAAAAAGCCTGAGGAAAAAATAAGAGAGGAGCCCTTAATAAATAGTGACGAGGAGGGTGGAAAACTAAGGTCGGCTAAGTGAAACCCTAGGTTTGAGGATATTTTTTCAAATTAGGTATTTAGTAGTGATTTAATTAATGAATTAAGTGGTTTAAATTGATAACCTGATGGTGTTAATTAAATTTTAT
The DNA here is from genome assembly GCA_032191745.1 of Picea mariana. NCBI lineage: Eukaryota > Viridiplantae > Streptophyta > Pinopsida > Pinales > Pinaceae > Picea > Picea mariana. The sequence goes on from JASDQU010318545.1 coordinate 4,662, forward strand.
GTTAAATATAGGCTAAATTTAGGGTTAACCATATGGTGTTAAAAGACAAATTAGAGAGGCAACCGAAATCATCAAAAATCCAGATAACCTAAATAGAGACAATGGCCTAGAGATTAGTGAAAGTTGGATTCCGCTCATCCGGGAAAGAAAACATTATTAACCTTACCCTCATAACTCTAGTACTTACACCCTCACTTTTTTCGAACCTTAACTTAACTGAATACCTTATACAAATCCCCCTTTGACATACATTAATAATAATATTATTATTACCTTTTTACATTTTAAACCTAACTTAACCAACATAATACTAATTGAAATTAAATCATTTTGTTTCCAACTTAAATTAACCCTAAATTTAACATCCTCAAACCTAGGGTTTCACTTAGCCGACCACTAATAAAACAGTAATAATATTAATGCTACCTCATTAAATTAACCTTAATTTAACCTATAATTAACATAAAATTAATATTAATAATACTAACACCATGTGGCTAACCCTAAATTTAGCCTATATTTAACATAAAATTTAATATTAATAACATCAACCTAAATTTAGCCTATATATAACCCTAGATTGCTAGTGATGCTTAGTTAAATTAACATAAAATTAATATTAATAATATTAACATCCTCAAACCTAGGGTTTCACTTAGCCGACCACTAATATAACAATAATAACATTAATGCTACCTCATTAAATTAACCTTAATTTAACCCATAATTAACATAAAATTAATATTAAAAGTAATATTAATAATATTAACACCATATGGTTAACCCTAAATTTAGCGTATATTTAACATAAAATTTAATTAACACCGTCGGGTTATCGATTTAAACCACTTAATTCATTAATTAAATCACTATTAAATATCTAATTTGAAAAAATCTCCTCAAACCTAGGGTTTCACTTAGCCGACCTTAGTTTTCCACCCTCCTCGTCACTATTTATTAAGGGCTCCTCTCTTATTTTTTCCTCGGGCTTTTTTGTCCTAAAGATGGATCTTGTTGTAGATCCAAAACATCAATGACAAGCTATCAATAGCACTCTGGTTCTTCCGACAAATTCTGAACAAATATCTCACCACAGAAACCTAAATGAGCAGATTCTTTGTATTGTTATGGTGTTAATCTCACGAAATTACTCCACAGGCCTTATGTGTTTATGTAAATCGAATTCTACAAAGGTTATTTCTTCAACTAAGTGTTCAAATGACTAGGGGCTCAAAACCACAGGCTTATCCATTAAGCATTGCTCCTAGTGCCTCTTCTTTCTCCCTTATTGCTTTATCACGAGACCAGTGTTGGAAACAAGTCCTCCAAACTTAGGCCTTCTTCTAGAGTAATAATTCCCGAAGTAAACTTCCTAGAAGTATGTATAATCACATTCCCTTTTAGAATTATTCTTCATCTGCCCTTAGGATAAGAACCAAAGGATTAATCCAATGACCTGACAGTTGACAAGATTCTAGCTATTATTTTAACACTTCCAATGAAATGAATCCCATGTGTCCATGTTGACATGTATACGTTGACGTGGCACTGGTTGAGTGGCTATCACATGTCACCTTGATTCGTGACTTTCATATATCTTATATGCCAAATGATCCTTGAAATGTGTCACCTTATGGAATGTACCATGTGTCTCTTTCTATATTGTTGATTAGATATGATAATCTTTGTTATTTTGATCTTCCTATCGAATCGAACGACTATGATTTAATCAATCGTTAAGTGGAAAATTCGTATTCATTTTAAACATGGAATTTTACTTAGAATTATTTTATATGATGGGCTCATGGATTTCCAGACTTGCAGACTCAGATGTCTTCTCAGGTTTCATCAAAATGCATGCCCAACTTCCACAGCCTCCAAGATAAACTTACACTTAGAAAAATATTCAAGTTATTTTTCTCGGGTTCATGGAATCTCAGAATCATAGACTCACATATCCTCTATGGTTTCATCAAAAGGCACCCCTAACTTCTGCATCCTGAAATATGAACCTGTACTTAGAAAATTTTCCAAGTGATTTTTCTCGGGTTCGCAGATTCTAAGACTAGCGAACTCACATATGTTTTATGGTGTCATCAAAGTGCACCCCCAACGTTCGTAGCCTAAAAAATGAACCTATACTTAGAAAAAAATTGAAATGATTTTTCTCGGGTTCAAGGATTCACACATCTTCTATGGTGTCATCAAAATCCACTCCCAACTTTCGTTACCTCCATAATGAACCATAATTATAAATTTTACGTGATATAGATATAATATGATACTTAGCGATTTTTTTTGTTGCTCAGTGGACTTGAAGAAAGGGATCCAAGCTGTCTGATCATGATTTAATTTTTATCCAACAATAAACATCATTTCTTCATTATTTTCCATCCAATCGTGCTCTATTTTGATCCAATGATCCAAAATCAATCTATATGATCAATATGTGTTTTTTCGCAAGTCAAATGAATGATCATGATTACTCCACAATGCTTTGTGCGGATTTACTCAATTGAAGAAATCTATTTCTTCTTCACTCAAATGTATCTTATCTCCTGATATTTGTGTCATTGCACTCCTCTATGCACTATCTCTATCCTATCACAAGGCTATCTCTCCTGATATTTTCTTTCGACCTTTCCAAAGGTCTTAACACTACGTGTTTTTTATTCAGTGTGTGGATCTTCTGTACATTTAACTAATTCAATACCCTCTCGAGATTTTAAATTTGTATGCATTTTCTATCATACCTTCTTGATGATTGTTATCAATGACAACTATGAATCTGAGTGCATCCTGAACATTGTTATCCTTCCTAAGCTTTTGATGCGTTCTCATGCATATCTTTGCCATGGTTGACATCAATGACAACTAGACTTCCAACATATGTACATTTACATTTACAATTGGTACCAATGACTTACCAACCTATATGTACAATTACAAATGGGGTTAAAATTAGGGACATTACATTCCCCTCCACCTTATTTATTCATTATGCTCGGTGCATTATATACATATGTACATACAAATTTTCAAAAGTCTTAGAAAATATGAAGATACTCTACCTACATAACATCCTCATGCTCCCAAGTTCCATCCTTAGGATCGTACTAGGTCCATTGGATATTTACTAGCTCCATGACTTGATTCTAGAGTAGTTTATTTTTTGATCCAATATGCAAACTGGCCGCACTCAGAAAATTGCCTTCTGGATCCACCTGAATCACATTCTAATCTATAATATGATTAGCATTAGGTACGCAAATTTTGAGAAAAGATACATGTAAAACATTATGAATACAAAAGGATGCATGGAATGCAAGCATATATGTGACAGGACCAATCCTCTCTAGGATATCAAATGGCCCACAATAGTGTGTTGCCAACTTAGACCAACTTTAGGGAATTGTGTCTGGCTTTTACTTTCAACAACACATGGTCACCCACTTTAAACTCTCTATGGGTTGTTCCTTTATCTGCACAAATTTTCTACCTGTCTTGGGAAGCCTTTAAATTCTACCTTATTCTTACCATCTTCTCCTCCATTTCCCTAAGTAAATCTGGCCCAACAACAACGTGATCTATTGGGTTGTCCCAACTCACTAGTGTGTTGCACTTTCTTCCATAAAGTTCCTCAAATGGGCTCATCTTTAGAGATTCTTGATACCCTTTGTTATATGCAAACTCTACCAAAGGTAAATAGTTTTCCCACTCAATCATTTTTTCCATCACATACATCCTTAAAATATCTTGTATCACTTGATTTACCCTTTCTATTTATCCATATGTATAAAGGTGATGTGCTAAAATTCAGATTTGTCCCAAATCCTTTGAATATCCCTTTACAAAAATCTCATGTGAACTTGGGATCTCTGTCAGACACAATTGTCTTAGGTACACCATGCATCTTAGCAATTTCTCACATGTGTATTTCAGCAATGTTGGCTGCCTTATGCATTGAATTCACTGGAATAAAATGGGAAGCTTTAGTAAGCTTGTCCACCACTACCATAATAGAATCATGTTTCTTAGAAATCCTAGGTAGATTAGTAATGAAATCCATGGTTAGAACTTCCCACTTCCACTCGATAATGGGAAAAATATGTAGAAATTTGACTAGATGTCTAAGCTCATCCTTGACAATTTGACATTCAAGGAATCTAGAAATAAAATTAGCAACCTCATTTTTCATGCCTGGCCAATAGTATTACTTTTTGACCATTGAAATTTTATTTTGGTAGCCTGGGTGTCCTGCATAAGTAACTTTATGCATCTATGATAATACCATATTTTCCAACTCTTGAACATTTGGGACATAGACTATGTACCTATACATGAGGATTCCATTCTCTTTTAGTTCATAATCGTCAATTTTATATTGTGACATACCTTGCTATAAATTCTCCTTTATGTCCACATAACACTGATATGATATGGAAACCTCTAAATTTTTTTCACACAAATCTGATTTGTACATGCTAATGGTTGTAACATGCATCTCATGCACCCTTCTGCTGAGTGTGTAAACCACCATATTCTCTTTTCCTCTGATATGCTTTATGTCAAATTCATACTCACTAAGGAATTCTAAGCACCTGTTTTGTATAGAATTTAAACTTGGTCATCCAAATAGATACTTCAGACCACTATGGTATGTTCTCATCTCAAATATTTTACCCATGAGATAGTGTCGCCACATCTTCAAGGAATGCACTATGGATTCCAATTCTAAGTCATGAGTAGCATAAATCCTTTCATGCTCTTTTAACTTTCTTGATTTGTAGCATATCACATGCCCATTCTGACTAAGGAATCCATCGATCGCTTCCTTTCATGCATTCATGCACACATCAAAGTTTRCATTTGAATMAGAAATTCTCAAAATTGGTGCACTTGTCAACAAACTCTTCAAGTGCTGAAAAMTCCTTGCACAATACAAAGTYCATTAAAATCACACACCTTTCTTTTAAAAGGATATGATTGGGTGTGTAATATGTGAGAAAGATTCAATAAATCTTTTGTAATAACCTACAAGTCCCATGAAAGACCTTACCTCTGCAACATTTATTGGTGTTATCCATTCCTTAATGGCCTTTATATTTTCCAGATCCACAACTATTCCTTCCCTGGAAATGATTTGACCCAAATAATGACTCTGTCGTTGGTGAAATGAGAAATTTCTCAAATTTGCATGCAGTTGATGCTCCCTCAGTACTTGTAGCGCCATTCTCAAGTGATAATCTTTCTCTTCTTCATACTTTGAGTAAATAAGTATTTCATACATAAATACAATGACAAAAATTATCTAGGTAATTTTTGAAATTTGTATTCATCAAACACGTGAAGACAACTGGTGTATTTGACAACCTGAATGACATCACTGTGAAATCGTAATTTATGTGCCTCTTTTTGAAGGAAGTCTTGTTGATGTATTATTCTTTAACTCTCACTTGGTGATATCCAAATCTGAGATCAATATTTGAAAATATCTACGTGCCCCTCAGCTGATCAAAGAGGTCATCAATCTTTGGCAAATGATGCTTGTTCTTTACTGTTATTTTTTTAAACTACCTGAAGTCAATACAAACCCTCAATGTCTAATCCTTCTTCTTCATGAGCAATACTGGGGCACCCCAAGGTGACACACTTGGTCGTATATTCCCCTTCTTCATAATCTCTTCAGGTTGCATATATAATTCCTTCAACTCTGGCATACTCATCCTATAAGGAGTCTTGGATACATGAGTTGATCCCAACATCATATTTATAGAGAAATCAATATATATTTTTATTGGCAATCTCAGTATCTCTTTAAAGACATCCTCAAATTCTTTCAGTACTGCACAATATTCAACATTTGGAACTTTATCCTTAGGTGCCTCCTCCATGTTCACTGAAAATAATTGACATCCTTTCCTGAAACTTTTCTTCAAATTCAAGGATGAAACTTCTATGATAGTTACATCCCTTATAATTTATTGAACTTCTCTTAATTTTTCTTCCTCGTCCAAGCAAGTAAATGATTTATTGTAATAACCTAGAATGGCATGATGTTGGTCCAACCAATCCATACCAATGAGACAATCATAAGATCCCAAAGGTATGATATTCAAATAAAAATTTTCACTTGGCCCATTCATATCCATTGGACATGCCTTAACCATCTCATTAATTTTCCTTTTTTCTCATGTAGCTAACTGCACCAACCAAGGTTTTCTATGCCTTTTGACAATTGGAATCTTT
>JASDQU010318546.1:0-13231 GCA_032191745.1 Picea mariana
GCCCTCAAAATGGCCCCGGAAGTTAAAACCTGCTAAAAATAGTAAATTGTCAAAATTGCCAGAAAGCTGTTTTGAGCCAGTTGGAAAAGGTGGGTGGCCACCGATATCCACCTGGATCACCTCGATTCTATACACATTCTCCATCCACCATATTTCTTTGGACTTAACACTATTGGCACATCGCATGGACTCAAATTTCTCTAACCAATCCTTTGTTTGTAATATACCAGATATAAAAAGTATGCATAACAGAAATAAAATGCTAGAAATGGCAGAACAACAACAATATAACCAGAACAATCACCACAATAGCATTGAAATGTTATAAGAATAACAACATAAATAACACTTTGATTATGAAATCAATGTTTAAGGGCCTCTTCGAGGGGGCAACCTCTAGTTGAGCAGAGCTCTATTACAATAATATCCAAGCTAGGGTTCTCATACCCTCGACTCCTATTTATACTAAATATGTCTACCAAAAGAATCATCTAGAGGAAGATCCTTCTAGAAGTGGGAGCTTCTATTAGGTCTTCTTACATTCAACTTATTCTATTTTATTGCAAGGCCTTATTAATATTTACCTTTATTACATCTGAATATATTGTTCTACCTATGTGCGGGTTAGTACCCTAACACTGTCCATCAAATCTTGGACTTGCTTCTTGACCTCTTCATTCTTCTGTGATGTCAATCTGTACGTTGCATTGTTTGGTAGACTATATCTTGGTATAAGATCAATGTGATGGCTTATACTTTTGATGGGCGGCAACGAACAAGGTAATTTGTCCACCACTATATCAATGAAATTCTCAAGCATTTCCTGAATTTCCTCCAGTAGATCCTCTATCGAAGTATTGGTCAAGATGACTCTAGGTTTTCTCACCACAACAAACTGCATTTCTTCATCCTTCTTGAATTCATCTAGAAGTTCCTTCCCACTCATGAGAAGTATAGTCTTGCTTGTTTCTCCTTTCACTTTCTTGTCTTCAATTGGCAGCAACATATGCGTCTTGCCATTCCTTTCCAAGGTGTTTGTGTTCTTTCTCCCATCATGAACAACATTTTTGTCATATTTCCACAGTCTCCCCCAAAAAATATGACAGACAGCCATGGGAATAACATCACATAAGATCTCATTTCTATACCCCCCTATCTTAAATTCATCTAAACACTGTTTATTGATTGTTACCTGATGTTCTTTTTGCAACCACAAAACCTTGTATGGGCTCAGATGTGCAACTGTTTCCAATTCCAGATTTTCCACCATTTCTGTGGATACTAGATTATCTGTACTTCCACTATCCACTATCACCTTGCATACCCTATCCTTGGTCTTACAAGAAGTTCTAAACAAATTGTTCCTTTGGACTGGATTCTCTATCTCCTTCTCTGGCTTCAAGATCACTTTCGTCATCATTAAGGATCTTCCGTCTTCAACATCTTTTGCCTCAACATTTCACCTATGTTCTTCTAAAATGTGAGCTTTGCCTCCTCCATCTCTTTTTCTATCAGGACATTCAAAATATTTGTGTCGGATATTTCCACAGACAAAACACTTTATTTCACCCCCTTTGCCTCTTCCTCTTCCTCTTGTGCGAGGAAAAGTGTTTCTATCGGCACATTGTCTTCCCTATGAAATTCCTCCTCTTTCTGGGTGGTTATGAGGTTTCTTTTCTTCATCCTTGGGCTTCTGTACTCTGTCCTGGTCAATTTCTTTGCCTTTGCTTTGAATTCTACCTCTGCCCCTTTGACCTTGATTTCGGGCCAATTTCTCTTCTGCCTTTGAAGCAATTTGATAAGAATCTTCTACGTTCCTGATTGTCACCATGCTCATCTCATCTTGAATTTCATATCTCAATCCATTCATGTATTAGGTGACCTTTTCATCATCACTCTCATGACGAATTGCCCTGATGTTGAGTCTGTAAAACTCCTCAGTGTATTCTTTCACTGTCATCCCCTTCTATCTCAAATTCTGCATTCTTCGAAACATATTGATTTGGTAATCTCTGGGTATAAACTTAGCTTTAATCTTGGTGACCATCCTATCCCAAATTTTGATTCTTTGTTTGCCTTTGCAACACCTGTCAGCCTGCAGTTCATCCCACCATAGTGCTGCATGCCCTTTCAGTCTAGTGACAACATGTTTTACTTTCTTATCTTCTTCGATATCCTCATAGTTGAAGTGTTTATCCAGAGCTCTAAACCAATCTAGCAGCTCCTCAACGTCTAAGTTGCCTTCATACATCGGGATGTCCATTTTTTCTCTGGCCCCTATTCTTGCAACAACTCTGAATAAACGTTCCTCTGCAGCATCTTCGACTACAAATTCTTCTTCTTCGAGTCTTGCTTCATTCTCATTTTCGTATTCAATGACATCTCCAGTATCAGCTGTTCGCCTCTGTGCTGTCTCCACAACATCCAATTGAGCACGAAGTTCTATCATTTCCCTTTCCACGGCTGGATCGGGCATGGGTCTATCTTGACATCTTCTTGGCGACATTGCTTAAATTTGTTCCACGTAGAATTTAAATCACAACTTTCCTTCTGTCTCCTTTGCTTACATAAAAAAACGATTATAAGCTCTGATACCACATGACGCAGTACCCCTACCTCAGTAGATTCTGTGTCACCTCCCAGTATTTGGATCGTTCTATTCCTTTGATCTGGAATGGCTCGTTAGTTCCCACAGGAACCTTCACACATATAACCACAGGTCCTTCTAGGGTTTATGCCTACACAAACAAGCACTAGGCGCGAACCTCTACTCCATGTGACCAACCAGTGTGACCACGATCTTCTCCCGTAAAGGTGTTTTCGGGTTTCACAACTTCGTGATTCCTGTTGTGAGTCCCTCTAACTCCTTCAATCCTCGAAACCCCAAAATGGCTAATGGGTCCTTAGCTCTTCCCTTACGACTCAACCATATGACCTTAGTCACGTCCTCGGATCCACCTCCGAGCGAGTCGAGATTTCACGACTTGTGAATTCGTGATGCAACTCTTGTCTTATCTCCCGAAGTCCAAACTCGTGACTTCTTCTCCTCAGATTGACGACTTCGAACTCTCCATGATCTGATGGCCCATATTATGTCTGAATTTCACGTATCGGGATTTCGTAACTCAAGACCTCCAAGTCATGACTTTCTCCACACTCTGATTCCCGAAATGCTTAAATCCAAAATGATTTGGATCAACGACGACTATTCCTCCTGAGATTGCGAGTGTTGATAGACACTTAGCCTTAACTTCTCCACTAATCCACTGGATCCAACAGTCCACGACGAATCGATAGTTCTCCCTCTGAGAATTTCAACCGTCCGTTCGAGTTCTCAATACTCCTGGCCAAATAAATCGGTGTCTCCTTATGAACTTAAATTATGGGAGGTAACTCTGTTGGTACAGGGGCAGACCCAAGGTTCAACGCTACAACAACACACCAACAAAGCCCTAACTATCGACCCTTTCGGAAACACTTGCGAAGCAGATGAAGTCTCACTCAAGGTAGAGGTAGGGGTGGTTGAAAGACTCAGGTGTCTGAAACCTTAGCTAGGACATAGAACTATGATTATAATACTTAATACAACTCTTAGCACCGTCAGTTCCCTAATATGCAATCACTTATTCACTTCACTGATACAACAAAACTTCGTAGTATTCACACCAATCTACAGTATTCAAGAACTTAACATATTCAAATGGATCAGAATGAGCATATCACGCACTAAGCATGACTATCTAGGTTAGATCTAACATTCTCATAGATAATAAGGACAAAGCATAAATAGATCTATCTTAAACATATCAAAGCACTTAGCATATAACATATGAACACATCAAGAAAAAGCACAAAGCACATAACACAGTGTTTATGTGGTTCACCCCCACCCCAGGGATACATCCACCAACTCTTCTTCTTTATTGTCTTCGGTCAATCAGTTACAAGAACAAAGCCATCAAAACCCTTACTCCGCACAGGAAAAAATATCTGCACAACTCGCTAGAACCGTCTTCCTCGCGCTACAACACTAAGCTCTCCACAATATGCTACAAGGACCTGCACTTAGCTCTGCAAGTCTCTTACAGTCTTGCACAAAGCACTTACAGAATATACTCGCACTTAGCATGCATTCACATCACATAGATGCACTATTCTCTTCAACTACTACCAACTTACATTGCCTATCCTTCTATTTATACATACAAAATAGGCCTAAACATGGGTAAACCCATGGAATGACATCCCATTCCCGTTACATATTCCCCAAAACCCAAAAAGTGGCCCAAAAGGAGGCCGATATCCCATGAACTCCGCTTCATCTTGCAATCCTCCTTCGACAGGTTGTCGAAGTATCAAAATAGGTCAACATGACCAACAAACTCTCAAAACTTGGTCAAGGGCCAACAGGCCCCCAACACTCACCTGTGACTCATCCCGAGTCACTCTGGTCTGATTAGTTCGACTTTGAATGCCTCGAGCTTGGCCCGAGCTGCTTCAACTTGCTGCTTTGTTGTGCCCTCTTGTCCCAGAAATAGAACCATTTGTTGGCATAGGGGCAGACCCAGGGTTCAATGCTACAACAAAGCACCAACAAATACCTAACTACCGGCCCTTTCAACAACACTTGCGAAGCAGATGAAGTCTCACCCAAGGTAGAGGCATGGGTGGTTGCAAGACACAGGTGTCTGCAACCTTAGCCGGGACACATATCTGTGATTATAATACTTAATACAGCTCTTAGCACCGTCAGTTCCATAATATGCAATCACTTATTCACTTTGCTGATACAACAGAGCTTCACAGTATTCACACCAATCTACAATATTCAAGCACTTAGCATATACAAATGGATCAGAATGAGCATATCATGCACTAAGCATGACTATCTAGGTCGGATCTAACATTCTCACAGATAATAAGCACAAAGCATAAATAGATCTATCTTAAACATATCATAGCACTTAGCATATAACATATGAACACATCAAGACAAAGCACAAGGCACATAACACAGTGTTTACGTGGTTCACGCTCACCCTGGGTCTACGTCCACCAACTCTTCTTCTTTATTGTCTTCGGTCAATCGGTTACAAGTACAAAGCCATCAAAACCCTTACTCCACATAGGATAGAATATCTGCGCAGCTCGCTAGATCCTTCTTCCTTGCGATACAACACTAAGCTCTCCACAATCTGCTACAAGGACCTGCACTTAGCTATGCAAGTCTCTTACAATCATGCACAAAGCACTTACAGACTCTACTCTCACTTAACATGCATTCACATCACATAGATGCACTATTCCCTTCAACTACTACCAACTTACATTGCCTATCCTTTTATTTATACATACAAAATAGGCCTAAACATGGGTAAACCCATGGGTCGACATCCCATTCCCGTTACATATTCCCAAAAACCCAAAAAGGGGCCCGATATTCTGTGATCTCTGCTTTGTCTTGCGCTCCTCCTTTGATAGGCTGTCGAAGTCTCAAAATAGGTCAACATGACCAACAAACTCCCAAAACTTGGTCAAGGGCCAACAGGCCCCCAACACTCACCTGTGACTTGTCCCGAGTCACTTTGGTATGATCAGTTCAGCTTCGAATGCCTCGAGCTTGGCCCAAGATGCTTTGACTTGCTGCTTTGCTGTGGCCTCTTGTTCAGTGAACTCCTGTATTACCACGTCGTTCACTGGCCCTTCTAGGTGCTGTTCTGCTGCGTTGACAACCTGTTCTAATTATGATCCTTGGCTCTCCACCTCTGTAAACAACTGGCATGTATTATCTTGCACAGGTTGAAGCCGTTGAGTGACTTCCCTCAATTTTCTTTGAAGAATATGGATCTTCTATTGAGATGTGCATTACTCTTGAGACCTCTTCATTCGTTCTACAATCGACAGGGCCTTCAGCTATGCCTGTAGTGTATCTGCATACTGCTTTGCTTCCTAGAGCTGTGACTCCAGTGTCTTTAACTCTGGGTTTTCAGTGAGGTTCTCGTATGTCTGGGCACTTCGGTTACTCAACTTCTTGCACTCCAAGGCAAGAGATTTTAATTTTTCAATTGCGCTACGGGCAGTTGCTTCCCTTAGGTCTCTTACATCTTGAGGAGTCTCAGGCATAGTGCGGAGCTCCAAGTCTGCTATGTGTTGTTGGAGATGCTAGATTACTTCTTCAAGTTGCACCACTTACTGTGGGAGTCTCTCTTATACCTTTACTTCGATGACTGTCACAGAGCGAAGTGCTCTATGAACCATTTCCTTAACTTCGAGTTTCTCGACGAGCAATTGTTCCTTTCTTTTCTGTAACTGTACTTTTTCTTCATCCCACTTCGCTTGCAGAGCCAACTTTTTCCATTCTACAACACTGTGTTTCTCCTCTAGGTCTTTCTATACTTGCGCTAAATCTTGGGTGGCTTGTGCTGTCTCTTCCTAAGCTTGTCGAAGGTGAGATTCAACTGTATCAGCAATGTGGTGTAGTTGTGCTGGCTCATCACCTAGTTCTGATGTTCCTACCGACAGAGGCACAATGGAAATTGCACGGCTGGATTGTATTTCCTGCTGCACCCCTTGGAGCTCATCCTTAATTTGACTGAACACATCCTCTTGCTTATCTTTTTGCTTCTCTGCTATCTTTAGAGAAGCATCGTTCAGTGCTGCGACGATGAAGTCGAAGTCGTCTGAGGTGAGGGCGGTCTCAAATTTGGTCCTAGTTGCTTTCGATTTCTTTCTTGAAGAAGGTTTCGGAGGGGAAACCTTCCTTTTCTTTGAGGGGTCCTGCTCGTCTCTAGGTGGTGTAACTTCGCCTTTCTTCAGTTCAACTTCTACACCATTTATCTCTCTACCATATCCTCCTCACTCTGCTGAGATGGAAGAGGTCTTCACGGATGCACTGTCTAAATCCTATACCTCTTCGGTCTTCTTTGTCTTGTTAGGTCTAGGTATATCCATCGCAATTTCTGGACTGTCAACATCGAACATCTCCGCAGGGTTCGCTGGAACAAGGAGGTCTGTCGTCCATTCCTTGGTAATCTCTTCCAAGTCATCCTCCATAAACTTTTAGTACGATTGCAGCTGTTGTTTATGATCATCAACTCACACTGTGATATAGATGAAATGGTGGTTCGCGCTGAATTTCATCAAGGGCATGAATCTGTGGAGAGTGTTCAGGGTTATACGAGGTGCAGACTGGATGTCTACCTTCAATTGGTTGTAATAAGTGTGGAAGATGAAATTTGATTTCCACTGCTTGTTCATGTCGTTCGACTACCATAGTGTACTGAACTTCGCGGCCATAGGTTCAAACGGCTCGATGTCCAGGAAGGTCGCATCTTCCGGCATCTCTTATGCGAGGAAAGTGATCAGGATGAGAAGCTAGTTGAAGTGGAACTCATATCCTTGATCTTGTGCTTCCCTGCAGTCCAATTCTAGCTGGTTTACAAGGTACTTAGCCCAATTCATTTGTAGGCCCTCCGCACACTTTCCTGCAAGGTTGACTACAAATATAGTCACTTTGGTGGGTCGGTTCTTGCGAACAAAATTTCCTGTGATCAATTGACAGGCTAGGTGCACTGTGCCACTCTAGATAGAGGCTACCTTGTAGTCTCGCGTTCCCTTCTCAACATCCCCGTAGGTGTCTTTTATATTTTGCGCAAGAGCGCGATCAATGGTTTTCCTAGGATAGAAATCCTATGGGTCAGGGCCTTGCATGATCATCCCTATGATCTGATTAATCAACATTGGATCCACTGTGATATGGTGATTCAACCATAAATATCCACCATGGTAGCAGGACAACAGTAGCTTGACGCATGCATTCACTTCTTGGTGCCTTCCGAAGTGCGGGATCTTCATAACATTGAGGAGGGTGGACTGCACGAGGTTCATGGTCCATGATTGGGGTATGATCTTCGAGTTCTTTCCCTTGGTTTTGGTTAGATACTTGTGCGGGGAGAGCATGTTGTACACCTTCCTGTCTCCGAGGTTGAAGTTTCTAAACTTCAATGATGCGATCTTATCTTGGTCTGTGTGCACTGTGCGTATCCCCTTTAGGAGGTACGTAGTGACCAATTCATATTCAAAGTCTTTGGGCACACTGTCTTGGTTTATTGCACCACTCAGAGTTGGTAGATAGGCATGTAGAATGCTCAGAATCATATTAGCATTTGCTAAGTCATATTTGTGCTTAGTTTGCCTTTCACAGGATGATCCAGCTTCGTGAGTAGTGGATGGGGATGCTTGCACTGTTTTTGTGGATGAAGCTTGGATACCTTCAAACATTGACATGGATTTCTCAGTCATCAAGTCGATCAAAACTTCCGCAACGTCTTTCTCTGCAGCGCTCAATGCTTTCGACATACGCACTCGGGGTGAACAATTCACGGGTTTAGGGAAACACTTAGACACGGTAATGAGATAGAGAGGGAGAGCACAATGATCACTGTATAAACTCGTCTTAGTCTGTGGGCTCGAATTCTCAATTAGAAAAAAAGTTTTCTCGGTGCATGGTGCGACGTGATAAATAGGTAACTTGACAATGGTGTGCTTACAACGGGTATGAGCGTCCATTAACTCCTGTTCAATCCGTTATGGTGTGGCCCAATGGTCTGATGACGAACCTTTACTGCTTTTTTTCCCATTCGAAGCGGGAGTTGAATCGATATAATGGATCCAACGACTATATTTCTTCATCACGACGAAGTGCCTTATGTCGCTGTTCTGATATCCCGACGAAGATCCAATTCTACAATTTTTCTCTCTGCGAAGTTCCCTCTGAAACCTTCTGCAACTTAGCTCTCTTCTTACTATGTTTCCTCACCTTCTTTCCAGTGAGCTTCATCTTGGTATTTCATTTTCCATTCTGATTCTTGTCTTCTGTGGTCTTAGTCACTTCGCGCTGTTGAGATTCTTCCCTAGGGTTCCTGGATAAGACTTCTTCTTTGTCTGGGATAGGTAATTCAATATTCTGTGGATTCTCTAGAGTTATCTTAACTTCCAGTTGGGTTACTATCATTAAACATCTTCAATTTGTTCTCCTGTTCTTCAATCAATTGTGCGATATTTCTGGTCATGAAAACTTTTAACTCTTTCTTCTTCTGTTCCAAAATTTCGTCTTCTTCTTTTCGTCTGGCTTGATCTCTATCAATCCAAGGTTTTCCTATTAACATGATAAACGAGGCATGGTTCTCAATAAATTGAATAATCTCAAAGTCTTCTTCGGTCGAAGTTCCATTGACAGTCGTAGGTATCTGAGCGAGCCTCCCACACAGGTTTACCAGTTTTCCTCTGAATAACCCTATTCCTCCTAGTGAAGGGATCATAACAGGCCTTCCTATAGCTTCCCAAGTTATTTCTGTCATGATATTCACTTGTGTTTCCTCATCTAGAACACAGTCAATGTCAAAGTCTCCTATTCTTACTTCAATGCATTCTTTTTCTTTAAATATCTCTAATAACCTGACATGTTGGTGATCATTAGGGTTTCGTTTATTTGCAACAATACTTTTTCTGATTCTTTCTGGGGTTCTGCTGTAGCCTTAGTTTCTAGATTTTTCTTAGGGTTTTCTTGTCTTATGTTCATAATTTCAAGCTTAGCAATCATTCTAGGGCAATCCAACACTTCATGGTCTAGAGCTTTGCAACAAAGACAACTAGGTCTTCCACTAGGGTATTCCTTAGCAAGATGTCCTGGTTTTCTGCAACTGTAACAGAGGGTTAATCCTCTCTTTCTTTTAAATGATCCCTGACCTCCTCTGTACTGTGCACTAGGATCATAGGAACTAACCTGCAATAAATTCGTTTTAGGATCTTGCATCCATTTTTTAGTCCAAACATTCCTTCTATGCATTGGTATAACATATCTTTCACTAGTCTTATCAGATCTATTCATATCAAACCTTCTTTCATCTATTAATACCCTAGTTTTTAGGCTAGGACAGATCCTATCAATCATACCTAGATCCATACTCTAGAAACAAAAATTTCTACTTATCTTACTTCTACAGAGCACAAAGCTTCCAGATCTAAATTTTTTAACTTTTCTTACCTTTATCAGAGCACAGAGCTTGTAGATCTTACCTCTTTTAATAAAAAATTCTTACTTTTACCTTTCTTAGAGTGTCGAGCATCTAGATCTTGCTTCTTTCCTTCAAGTCGAGCTTCTTTCTTTCAGATCCAACCTTCTTTATTTAGCATAGAGTTTTATAAGTCAAGTAGAATACTATGCACTAGGGCACAAATCTATGCAGATAGCTTTCACAATTTCATGATGAGTCTTTGCATAGAGATTCTTCTTTCTCAGTTCCTAGCAATCACAGTTTCAGGTCCCGACAATGGAACCATTTGTTGGTACAGGGGTAGACCCAAGTTTCAACACTACAACAACGCACCAACAAATCCCTAACTACCGACCCTTTCGGCAACACCTGTGAAGCAGATGAAGTCTCACTCGAGGTAGAGGCATGGGTGGTTGCAAGACTCAAGTGTCTGCAACCTTAGCTGGGACACATATCTGTGATTATAATACTTAATACAACTCTTAGCACCGTCAATTCCCTAATATGAAATCACTTATTCACTTCACTGATACAACAAAGTTTCACAATATTCACACCAATCTACAATATTCAAGCACTTAGCATATACAAATGGATCAGAATGAGCATATCACGCACTAAGAATGACTATCTAGGTAAGATCTAACATTCTCACAGATAATTAGCACAAAGCATAAATATATCTATCTTAAACATATCATAGCACTTAGCATATAACATATGAACACATCAAGACAAAGCACAAAGCACATAACACAATGTTTACGTGGTTCACCTCCACCCTAGGGCTACGTCCACCAACTCTTCTTCTTTATTGTCTTCGGTCAATCGGTTACAAGCACAAAGCCATCAAAACCCTTACTCCACACAAGACAGAATATTTGTGAAGCTCGCTAGATCCTTATTCCTTGCGCTACAACACTAAGCTCTCCACAATCTGCTACAAGGACCTGCACTTAGCTTTGCAAGTCTCTTACAGTCATGCACAAAGCACTTACAGATTCTACTCGCACTTAGTATGCATTCACATCACATAGCTGCACTATTCTCTTCAACTACTACCGACTTAGATTACCTATCCTTCTATTTATACATACAAAATAGGCCTAAACATGGGTAAACCCATGGGATGACATCCCATTCCCGTTACATATTCCCAAAAACCCAAAAAGGGGCTGAGATCCCATGATCTCCGCTTCATCTTGCGCTCCTCCTTCGACAGGCTATCGAAGTCTCAAAATAGGTCAACATGACCAACAAACTCCCAAAACTTGGTCAAGGGCCAACAAACTCCAACCTCGTCTTCCTTCAAACTCTTTGAAGCCTCAATCCCTCCCGAGATTGGTTCTAGTTTCAAACTCAAGGATTCCAAGGGATTTCTTCTCGCACTCCTTGCGGTTTCACGATAATTCTTTGATTATCTGAACTTCCCAGTTCTATGCACTCCTTTTGACAAAAGCTCTTCAACCATTCACTGGGTTGGAAGAGTCTAAGACCTCAACCTGCCTATGCACACCTTGCATGACTCTGTTCTATCCTTGCACTTCTATTGGTATGGAAGACAACGATATCCCTCCTGATATTTTTTTGAGGTAAAACTCATAACTTTTCGACGCACTCTTTGCGGAATTTCACTGCACTCCTTGCAAGAATTCTCAGGACGAGAAACAATTGAAACTCATATTTTCCCTCTTATAGACTTCATACATTCAACATGAAATCATACACATACACAACATTGAAACAAATGAATAACAGAGAGTAAAATTAACTATAAACATACCATTCAATAGATGTAACCAAAATTCATAAACACCATGAAATAGGATCAAAACTTCCTTATATTAATCCAAGTGCATCTATACATGGGTTCTATATCATCAACTATCTGCTTATACAATCTTATACGATCTCTGTTCTTGTATACCCTTGTTCTACATCTCAAATCTTACTATGAGAATAATAATACAATACAATACATGCGAGGGAGCTTTCTAGAGTTTTCCCTCCTACAACTCTAAGCTATCAAATTGAATTAAAGCCTACATCTAATTTACATTTAATGCATTGAATTACTCCAACAAACAGATGAGAGAAACTGCTAAAGATATGTGTTACAATTCCCAAACATTTAAGGACAATTACTTCCTCCAGCTATTACATTAATGTTCCATCTTTTGAAATTCAAAACATTCTCAAAATACACACTGGTGCATTTCCAGCAGTACGGCACTTTTGTGCTTGTGTTCAATGCTCCTGCATCATCTTACCTCATCCCCACCATGACGCAGACCAATCACTACCTCGGCTTTATCGGTCGTCAATCCCATTTGAAGCAATCTATCACTTGGATGAATGCCAATGTCCCACCATCGCATTGGGAGTCCACCAGTCCCAATGTTTGCTGCTAAAAATGCTGTGCACCGCCCCAATAGGGTTTGAGACCCCCCCTGTGCATCCTGCATCATGATCACAAGGTCCAAACGAATGAACTCTTCCATCTCCACCAAACTACCTATCTCATGTGACTGACTCAAGTGATCCTCCCATGTACTGCTGAGGTCATAAAACCACAACGAAAGATGCCTCGACAACTATCTGGGAGACTGGAGGGTGACTACTATGTTGGTCAACCACAAGGGCATGACCAATATCCCCTGATGATATCTGGGAACTGTTAGAAAAACATGACCATGGAGCAATAAAATAAAACAAATGCAGAAACAAAACACAGAAGATACATAATACAATAGCGACACAAATTTACATGGTTCACCCAGTGTGGGCTACGTCCACTAGAGAAATTGCCAGGTCCTTCCTTTATTTTTATCCAGCATATGAAGGGATACAACCTACAACAAACCCACTGTAACTTCCTCTTCTTTCTCTCACAGTCTCCTATTTTAGAAATACAATATTCACCATCAACCATAGCCACAATACATTTCCCTCATAAAAGAGGGTTGCCTTCTAGGGAAAAAAAACCCTAACATACTCTCTACCGTTAGATCTGGGACCTTATAATGAACGGTCCATATTTACAATGAAATTACAATATACAAGGCAATTTTTCCTTCGTGGGCTTCGCCCCCAAATCCCCATCAGGAAACACTACCCCTGAACCCCTGCTAGTGGCCTGCTTTCCCCCAGACCCCCCAGTCGGGGGGATATCCCCC
>JASDQU010318547.1:2512-13231 GCA_032191745.1 Picea mariana
CTTTAATCTTACAATTTTTCACTGTGGTGAATTTTGTCTGAATCGTAAAGTGGAAGATGGTTACAGAATGTATTCCCTTCTATTCTCTTTAAATGCTACCAAGTAAATTTGACCTTCCGATTTATGTTTGAAATTACTCGAAAAACATCATTTGTTTTTTTCTCAGAGGGTTGTGTATGTTAAGGGCATTCTGGTTGTAATACTGGTTATTAAAGGTATACAATAAAACTATACCCATTATACTATACTTGTCGCTCTTGCTCTCGAACCATGATTTCGTAGGCACAAAGATGCTATAAACGTTGCCCTAAATTTTCGTGGACAGTTCATCCCGGCCCCAAAGGGATAAAGTTGTATATAGGAGTAGGCATATAATTATTACAGTATTTTACATATAATCTATATATACATCTATATATATATATATATATATATATNATCGTGCAGTGTTTGTGTGTATAACATATAGGTGTATCTATATATAGGTCCCGATTTCTTTTGAAAAGAAACAATTCTGGGGACATGTTCATAAACCACATACTGTACAGGAATTTAATCTTCCGATTTAAGTATAGTATACATTTGGGAAGTTTTAGTACCGAATAGACAAAGTTTCATTGAAAGTTACATATTTAACCAAGATGTGGTTATAGTCTTCGATCGAAGCCTACAGATAAACTTGTAAGTTCGATTCTATAGTCTCACCCAAAGTAAATCTGTTAGTCCAGATTTATACTATTGTATTCTATCAGTCATTTACTTATTTTTTAAAATCTTGTTATGTCCTATATATCGTGTACCATAAAATAGTTTGTTCTTGCGATTATACATTAGTCACGGATGAGATCCTTGGTCATTCTATCAGTCCATTCATCATAGTGTTAGCATTGTCCTTAAGATAGATAACCCTACTAAGAAAATACAGTTCATCATTTTACTGTTCATGAAAAATTACACACAGATTTTATCCCTAGAAATTACTTCGATACAGAATTAACATATACAAATCGTCAGTATAAATGATCACTAAAAAATAGAGAAGGAGTGGATCAACGTATCTGAATTCAGTTCGCGGGAGAACAAATGGAACAACCATGTTCCTCCCAACCATAGAATAGGCAGCCAAAATCACTTGCCGAATTCACCCTCTAGCCTGACCATGAATCCATGAGGGCGAACTTGGAAAACCTCCTCCTCAGAAATGTCTTTCGATTCCAGCAAATTCCACTTGCCTCACACTCACTCAGTAGTGTTCATAACAACAAGAAAAAAACCAGTCTCTCTTCCTAGCATACTTCGCAGTGTCCTGCCTCCTCACATATGCTATTTATAAATTTGCCTAGGTCTTTTCCCTCCCTTAGGAATTTTCGCAGCTTTCTAAATCCCTGATTTTTAGGGGCTTCCAATGGCCAAATCACTAATTTTCCACTTGTAACAATTAGCCCAGGGGTAGTTCCAACATGCTCCCCACTCATGGAGTCATAGTCAGCTATTTTTTAACATGGATGTTCCATTTATCCTCCTGCAATCAATATAAAATATTTTTTTTTGATACAAGTGTCATAGTCAAAATAGTTAGCTGAGTCAAATCAGATCTTTGCCCAACAGTCATAAGAATTAATTACAATATTAAACTAGAAATTCAGAATTTCCATAAATGGAAAAATTTTTACAAATTCGAATTTACTAAAAATGAAAATGAATTTCCAGCCAACTTGAATTTCTAAATATTTTATTTTTGGGGATGTCACATCTAAGAAATGGAAAGTTTTGGTTGAGAATGAGACAAGAAAATGGTTGAAGTGTCTAATATTAGATAATGTAGGTGAATACTTCAGTAAATATTTTGATAATTATTGTTCATACCATGGGATTCATAGAGAGAAGATAGTTCTAGGAACACCACAAGAAAATGGTGTGTTAGAAAGGATGAACAGGAAAATCATGGATCGTGCAAGGAGTATGAGATTACATGAAGGGTTTCCCTTACAGTTTTGGGAAGATGTTGTAGATATTGTTGTTTACATAATAAACAAAGAGCCTTCAATCTTTGTGGATTGTGGCATTCGATAGGAGGAATGGACAAGTAAAAGCACAAACTACTCATTTATGAAGAATTTTGGTTGTGAAGCATTTGTCCATATTGATAAAGAAAATACAAAAAACTTGAAGAAAAAACCAAGAAGTGTATTGTTATTAGATATGATGTTAATGATTTTGGTTATCACTTATGGGATTATGAAAACCACAAAATCATTAGTATTACAGATGTGGTATTCAATGAAAAGTCCATGTACAATGATTAATTGTAGGGAAAGAAACATGAAAATGAAAACACATAATACACAATGCTCAATGAAGTCAAAGAAAATGAAATTGCAAAGGTACCATAAAATAAAAATGCACAAAAAAAGGAGCAGTAGATACCTAAAAATCCTACATGTGTGGTTAGAATATCTATTAGGTTAAGTAGACTGCATGAACGATGCTCTCCTTCATTGTGTTATTTATTTTTAAGTGATTATGGTGAACCAAAAATTTATGAAGAGGAAATGAAAAAGATACTGTGAGAAAAGAAAAGGAAGTTACAATGGGTGTGTTGTAGGTTGTATCCCTTCATTTGTTGGAAAATAATAAAGGACGGAATATAAATTTATCTATTGGGCATAGCCCATATTGGGTGAACCACATATATATGTGTCTCTATTGCATTGTGTATCTTGTGTGTTTTATTTCCACGTATGTTTTATATCATTGCTTTGACATCACATTCATTGTTTCACCTCATTGACCATGATGTTAACATACCACCTTGAATACATTTTAAGTGGATAATCCTAATCATTTAAAGGTGATACATAAAAGGGTATTCATACTAATATTTACAAATACTATCTTTGATAGACATGGTGTAAACATAAATAGACACTTTCTTAGAAAATTCAACATTATTAATTTTTTTATACCAATATAAGGATAAGCTCATATAGCACCCATGGGATAGCAAAGTCTAGTTACCTTATAGCATGAGCGTCCCTCTCCCCTTGATCATAGTTTGTTTCCACCAACATTTCCTTGAGACAGATCACCATATTCCTCAAGATCAAAACATTTAGAAATATTTTCCTTAGAGCCTAAGATTGAGGACCATTTTGTATTCAGATTCTCTCCCTACTACAATATTAGAGGATATTTCTTTCGTCTCTTCAAAGATTCACTTTCTTCTCTCTAGAGACTCATGGCTTATCAAGACTAGAGATACTTAGCCATATTCATCCAAGGATGTTCAATTTTGTTACTAGAGGTCAATGCCCAAAAATAACATGCCATAAGTTAATTACGGATCACATTCAATGCTCTAAAACTAGTATAAAGAGGCCCCATAGCCATCTTCCAAGCTCACATGATAGACATGTGAAACGTTGTAGACCGAATGATTCACATATCCTCACACTCATCACACATGTATTTTTGGCCTTGAATGTTAGAAGCGCTTCTATATAACAACAAGTCTCACCTAGGGAACCTCCTTCTTCTTGAGACTCTTCTTTGTTCCCCATCTCATTACACTAATACTTCAAGTTATTTTTTCTTTTTCATTCTTTTAGGTTCTTTTTCTTTATTTTCGGTATTCATTGGGATGTGTTTTCACCTTCCTCTTGTCATCTTTACATATTATAATCTGTGTAGTACCATGCGACAAGTGTGGATTTTATTGGAAAATAACATCTTACTTAAATTTAATTAAAATGAAATAAGTTAATCAATGGAAAAAACCCACTCCTCTCCGATCAAAAATTTGGCTCAAATTTGATAGGATTTTATATCAAAACTCCATACCTTATATTTGTATCTAGAATTTATATGAAATTTGTATATTCTGATTCATTTTGGTCCATTCTATGATGAATTAGAATTTTGAAATTTTGAAAAAATAAATGAACCAAAATGAAAGGATAAATCATCAAAAAAAATTACTCAAAAATTAAATGTATCCACTTATTACTCCAAATTACAATAAAATGTGACTCTAACAAATAAAGGTTGCTCAATTTATTTTTTTGAGAATTCAAGCCACTTTATCCTTCTTATTCCATACAGGGAATAATATTCAAGAACTTAAAAAGAGCGAGTGGGAAAAGATAACACCTCAACAAGGACTCCACAAAAGAATGGAACTTTAATGGATGCATATGGAAAGTACAATTTCACTCATGAATAAGACATTGGTGAAGAACATATGTTATCAAACACTTTAAGAAAGCATGGGATGTTGAGCCTAACTTCTTCACATATAACCATTCAAAACAATAACAAAAGGGGGGGAGAAAAAAACATTAGGGGACTGATAGTAGACCAAAACCATAGAAAGGGAGTACGATGTCACATGACCTTACTTAAAGAATGAGAATAATACACAATAGAAAATTCTAGAACAACTTGACAACAAAGAAACACTAATCAAAGTAGATCTAGTTGAAATATACAACTTTCCTTAGGTTAAAGTCCAAAACATAGATAAAGGAACTATCATAGATGCAATTAAAGTTGAAAAAAATAAGTGTATGTTTATCTATAGTCAATGAGTCAAAAACCAACTCATTCCAATGGTATACTAAAAAATTCAATTAAAGAATTACTAATAAAATATCATACCGTAAAATTTTATAGAAAAGACAAATTTGAATGGGATGTTGTTTTAATAGTGTGACAGTTTTGTTTAGCACTTCAAAGAGCATACCTTTTAGTCTTTTCAATCATGACAACAAGGAAAAAGAATCAAGTGAAATAACTATAGGTGTTACTTCCCAAACTAGAAACCTTTGTATAGGTGCTAATGGGGATAAGCACAAACCTTTGTACCCTATACCGCACAAGATTGAGATCTATTCATATAAAAGAAAGAAAAAAATATATACTTGATTTACCTCTTGATTATAAGCCTCAAATTGTACCATCTTGATATTGTCCTCAAATTCCAAAATATGATATATGATAAATAACACAGAAAATGCAAATTTTGAGTGAGGAAAAGCACACCAAGGGTGTCTAAAAACACTTGTAATGAATATACTTGGGTAATTTTGTTTGGGAAATGAATAAACTATGTAAACAACCCAATAGTGAATTATTGCAAGTAAAAAAATTAATAATAACCATGCAATTATCTCAAATGTGCAGAGACAGGTGGAGAATCCCCCTATGATTTCAGGAAAATATCCAAAATGTGAAATACCAACTATAAATCAATTAGGAGACAAATTTCACCATTATAATGTGTTATATATCCTTTTTAAACAATCTACAAGTGAAATATAATCTAGGGTAGAGTTAGAATCCACCTTTTTGGGTTAAAGCCTAGCTTTAAGGTTTCACCAATTCTTATTTTCGTTGTTGCAATTTAATTGATAGAATTGGTAAGCCTCTTAAATCATCCCAAAAAATCTTGGATAAAACGTTTAAGCACAGATGTCGAGGCTATCTTTCTGTATTAGGGTTAAAAGTCAAGAATTTACCATAAACCTTTGGACAAAATTGTCTAGAAAACGAAAATGAATTGTTAATTTTTCATTAGAGAATGAAATAAATATTTTTATTGGTGTATCTTTTATATTTTTTTGTATTTTTGCATTTTATATGGCCTAAAATAAAAGATTTGATTTTTTAGGGGTTTTGTGGTTGGTTGTTGGGAATTAATATTACTGCCTTCTCTCCACTTAGGCCTTATAGAGTCAAGAAGTATGCACCTCTAAGAATTGGTTATTCAATGTTTATGGATTAGAGTGGGAGACTAGTGCATCGAGGCTAGTATTACCCTATCTAATCAAGACAAAACATGAAAACCAAGACCCTACAACAAGGGTTTCCTCATGGGAATAACATTCATCAACAAGATCATTAAAATACCAGAAAGAATAGTTCAAATCCTTTCCAAGGAGTATAAAACTGATTACGACAAGAGATAAGAACTTACCAAATAGTTTTAATGAAGATGGAAGAGATGCAAACCCTATACATTATCCTTCCAAGTAGTTTTGAAACTCCTCAATGGATCGATCTTGTTAACTTTAGTAGAAACTTATATATTCACAATAGTTTTTGAAATACCAAGAAGAATAAACCAAGAAAGAAAGAGCTCCAAGAATTGACACCAAAAACACCAAGTAAAAGATCTTCTATTAATGTCTTCAAATGATCTCTAACAACTCAGAAACACTTGGAATGAGAAGAGGGAATTTATTTATAGATGAGGCTCACAACTCCTTCCCATTCTTTATTCCCTAAATATATGTCAACGAAATAAAATAAAGTGACTTTTCATACACATAACTTGGAGACTAAGTCAAAATAAAATGAAATGATACTTTACATGCATAAAACCCTCATAAACAGGTGACGTCAACCTTTTAGGAGGGATGATTTGGCCATTGGGTGAAACGTTTCATATAAAATACATTTGGGAGGCCTCAAAATATGGTAAGGAATAATCCTTGGCCATCCTAGCTCCAACGTTCACCTATAAAGGAGGGAAGGACCTCTCCAAAACTACAAATAAACCATCAAACAGTGGAAATATCCTACATTAATGTAACATCCAGTAACATTTTTTTTTTTAATTTGTTTTCATGTAGCGAGACTACCTAAAACTGGATATATGATGACAAAATCCTAGCAATATAGTGCCATTGTATGGTCCATGATAGGGTGTTGAACCTAGTTCTATCAGGAACGGTGGATGAATTTCTCACTGTGTATCCTCTAAAAACTAGAATCATGGGAGGATGGTGTTAGATCACGCTCCCCTAGACGTGTGATGATGACTACTAGTTGACTATTGGGAAAGCTTGGTCAAGCTAGTTGACACTTCTACTTATGCATTTTATTTGGAGTTAGGCCAATATAGTTGATTCTCTAAGATAGTCCAGCAGAGGAAGGATAGGGATGGAAGACGAAAGTACGTTAGAAAGGTAGGATGATTAGAAGTAGTTGAGAGTGTGTGGCTTTTTAATCTTATAGAATAAGTGTCTGATTTTCTTTTTTCTCAAAAAAAAATTATGTTTAACTAAATTACAATTGTCTAGGTAAATGTTTCTTATGTTAAATTATTATAATTGAAGGATTCTGTAAATATTGTAAAAGGTTGATTTATTTTTTATGAAGTTAATTCCATTAATAATTGGATTGGAAGCATACAAGAATTGCATTAGATGTGTTAAATATTTCCATTAGTACATGCACGAGTTTTGTATGTACACTAGTATTTATGAATGTTTAATTTATTGATGTTTTTATCTGATCTAGATGTATGAATCATGTTATTACTATCCTTGTATTGTAAGTTACTATTACTTCAGGACAAAGTTTCTTGAAGGGTGGGTGTAGGTAACACCCAGTAAGATTAATTAATGGTTAAAATTAATTAAGTTGAATTAATTCATTAATGTATTACAAGTTAATTAATTAACTAAATAATTAATTTATCTAAGTCAATTAATTATTGAGCTAATTAGATTTTATATGTTTTCTTAGAATTAAGTAATGCAACAGATAATGAATTGAATATTTTATTGTTTTAGGGGTAGGTATGGAATTTATGAGAAGGGATAAGGGAAGTTGGAAAATTGATGAGGGGGATGAGTCAGTGGATGGAGGGATAATGAAGGGGAGTTGGGCATTGGAGGAGGGGGATTCGATTGGGAGAGGGGAAGAGAAATCAGAGGAGGAAAATTGTTGGAAATTTGTGGTGGGCTTACTAGTGGACTAGTGTTGCTAGCATTTTTGGCTAAGGGGCTAGGAAATCTGATTTCCTGGAGCTAGGGACCTGGAGAGGCTATGTTCCTAGATGGATGGGAGGAATGAGCTTTAGGCAAGTTATCAAGGAAAGTTATCAACAATCAAGTTAAAGGGAAAAACTTCTTCTTCAAGA
The DNA here is from genome assembly GCA_032191745.1 of Picea mariana. NCBI lineage: Eukaryota > Viridiplantae > Streptophyta > Pinopsida > Pinales > Pinaceae > Picea > Picea mariana. Next base: position 10,440 of record JASDQU010318547.1, read on the forward strand.
GGTATTTCACTAATACTACTTATTACTATATTTCTATGAATGAAAGTTAAAAATACCTACCTATATCTTGAAAAAGTGTTAGGTCATTTGAGATGTCACTGTTAATTATACTCGAACAGAACCATAAATTAGATTTATCTTTACGAAAGTTGAAGTATAAATTAGATGACATGTAAAAAGAATCACTAAGTCAATTAGAAAAAAAAAAAAAAATCTTAAAACCATGAATCCTTGAATTAGGGGGCGTTACAATTTGGGATATCAAGTCTTAACAAGATGATCAAGGGTCCATCCATATCATCATGAGTGAGTGCCATGTCATATCCTCAAGGTGTAAGTCACTTAAGTGACCTCCACATCATCCAAGTTAGCTCAAAATAACCTCACAACTCTCATAAAGTTTCAAAACTGAGGGTCGACACTCTTTAGTGAGGAAATGAACCTTAAAATATTGTCAAAAGAGGGGAATGTTCCAACATATTTCACATGGAAAGTGGAGAGAGTATCCATGCGGACATAAATAGCTCATATCTGCCTCAGAGAGTGTGATCAATGCCTCAAAAAATGTGATATACCTAAATAGTTGTGAGAATGCCTTTGACATTGTTAAACCGGACAATCATGTATAGAATCATCTCCAAGGGCCCGTGACCAAAGTGTGGTACATGGATAAGAAAGAGAGATTCCATGTGGAGCAAAATAGGTGTGACAACCCTTACAAAGTGCAATCACTTTTTACATAGAAAAAGAATAAGTGAGTAGTTAGGGCCCTATAAATCATGTGTCCTATTAGATCCACCGAGGAATGACCATATACCTACCGAGGGTACATAAATGTTCGACTTGGAGGGAATTACCACCACCAAAGGATAGTCGACCACAACAACGGAACCAAACACCCTAAGAATGGGACTAAAAGAGTATGACATGATCATCCACCTAAGGGAATTTAGGCAACCAACTAACCAGCACTTGTACATCAATCATCCCATCATGACCACATACAAAGAAAACATGACACTTTGAGCTCATCAAAGTGGTCACATCTCTTGAAAAAATGTAAAATATAACATCTTGTAAAGAATGATACAATATAACAACCATAAAATATATAAACAATATTACATAATAATTAAATATCCTAATAGACACAACCTTCCACTCCCTGAATATTAACTATACAGCATACACATATTTATTTTTTAAATATTTAAACTCTTGAAAAAAACATATTTAAAATGTATAAAAAAACTTTTACAATTTAGACATTTAATATTAATATTAAGAGGGTTAGGGTTGATCTATTTCCAAAGAAACAAATATCAAAAGACTCATATGCCATTTATCTTTTACCCGAAACCCTTTCCAAAGAAAACAAATACATACAAACTTCGATGTCATTTCTCTTTTAACGTGGAACTTGAAAGTTAAGAAAAACATTGAACTTGAAAGCCATCATACACATGGATAACCTGGAACTTGAAAGTCTATTTTTTTATTTTGGAAAGTAATAAACCTCATACATAAACCTGGAACTTGAAAGTCTATCTTTTAACGTGGAACTGGAAAGAAAAACATCGAACTTGAAAGCCATCATACGCATGGGTATCTATTTTTATAATGGAAAGTTCTAAACCTCGTACATAAACCAACGTTCCCGGATCCATAAACATATTTGAAGACTCCTGGCCTATATTTCTATCAGTGGAAGCGGCGGAGGTGTGCCTTCCTGCTACGGGACGGGACGGGGCGGGACGGGAGCTACGGGGTTAGGTTGAAGGCCTTCCGGCGACGGGACATGTAGTGGACGCCTCGGGGGTCTTACTGTTCTCTCCAAACCTGCCCTTGATCTCTCTTCTGCAAGTAAACAACTCATATCAAAAATCAATATGGGAGATCTAGAAAGAGATCTGCAAGTAAACAGCTCATATCAAAAATCAATATGGAAGATCTAGAAAGACATTTAGCAGAAAGAAAACTAATATGATTTCGCGCTGGAATGGAATATGATCAAACCTGTCGGTGGTGGAAAATAATGATCATCATCAATATCAGACGAAGAAGAAAAGGCCACACGCATTCGAGCTTCTGTTGTCATGGGCAAACCCAGTAATGAGAGAACAAGTAAAGATAAGCAGAGAAGTAATGCCATAACAGTATTGCGCCCCATTATTATCTTTGCTCAATGTGCTGCTTTTGCTCGCCTAATAATTCCAATATTTATAGAAACTTAAATGGAAGAATCCCATTTCTTATATCAATAAAATATTTTTAATTCAGGACAGAAATCAAACCCGTATTCTAAATGTTTTACTTTTAAACTTTGGTTTTTTTTTTTTTTTTTCCTCAAACTATGATAGGAATGGATGGAAATTCTTACAAAAGTCTTTTTTAATTGAACACAGAAATCAAAACCGTATTCTAAACGTTCCACTTTTTAACTCTTTCAACGAAATATCACGGAACTTCTTCGAAAACTTTGTCGAACGCGGAAGTGTTGCAAGTACGGCGGCGATTGATTGGCTTTGAGATTCTTTAGTGACCAGGAAGAGACGTGGAATTTACGCGGAATCAATAAATCAAATCTGGTGACATAATGTAAATCGGATTAGATTTAAATTTAAATTAGGAGTTGCTAATTGATTGCGCCACTATCCCATCAGCGCTTAAAGACACAGTTTTCGCCCGACTGAAAATGGTGCGTCATGATCAAGCTCTAGCCCACCAACCATTTCACGAATGGTAGAAAAATGGAAGCTATTTGACCGTACGTGTATTGAATGGGAAATTTG
>JASDQU010318552.1:5451-18060 GCA_032191745.1 Picea mariana
ATGAGATCCTTAGTAATCAAATATCTCCAAACGACAAGACAGGACTAGGATACAATGACAGTTTGAAGACAACAAAACAAGAGAAGGAAGTTGAAAATGATGAAACCAACACTCCAGAACAAGTTGAACAACAAGATAGAATACTAGAATTTAGAAGGAGTGAGACATCAAGAAGATCCTCTCCCATTAGGTATGAAAGCAATCATTATGAAGGAAACTACAAAATAATAGATCGTGAACCCATATGGACCACACCACAAAGAAGATCACTTATGCCCAGGTATCAAAATTTCTTTCTTGGACATTGTTATACTTGTGGAAATTTTGGACACAAGGCAATCAATTGTAGAATCAATGAAAGGAATAACTATGTAAGCTACATGAATGGTGAAAATAGTGGATATGGAAATTTTCGTAGACCTGTCAACATAAATTATAATCCATTTGACCCATTAATGGATCAAAATATTTATGTTACAAGTGCAATAATCTTGGTCGCAAAGCACGAGATTGCAGAGAGATGAAGGAACATAATCATATGCCAAATGTCTACATACCAACTACAACATGGAAAAGGAAATAAATTCCACACAATGAAAATTGTCGAATAGCATTGGTCGCTAAAGAATGCAAAGAACAAGATGAATGGTTCATAGACAATTGGTGCTCATCTCATATGACCGGAGATAAAAAAAAAATTGTCAGCTTGAAGAAAAAGGGTGGAAATGTTGCATTTGGAGATGACTCATCTACCAAAATACTTGAAAAGGGAACTGTAAATCTTGGAAGTGAAAATGTAAAAGCAGGAAAAATCCTATTGGTTGAATATCTGAAGCATAATCTCCTCAATGTCAGCAAAATATGTGATCAAGGATACACTCTTACGTTTGACTCTCGAAAATGTAAAATCAAGGAAAATAACTCAAGAAGATTGGTTGCAACTGCAACAAGAAGACCGAACAACATATAGATCCTAGACATGAATAAGAGAGAGAAGACAGAAGCCACACAAAAGGATTCCAAGGAAGAAAAAGTCCCAAAAACCAAAAATAAGGATCAAGTATTATTGAGTGCCACATGTTTCGGGGGAGCAGCCCCAAAGAATAAGGTTACCTTTTGCCATTAAACTGGGGGATAAACCCTACCCTTTGCCATTGATGTCAAAGGGGGAGAGAAATTGGGATCATGATGATAGGGGCAGCATGATTATTCCATCAATGACAAAGGAGGAGATTGTTGGAAGATTGGTTGTTGTCATTGATGTCAACACTAGTCATTGGTTTTGGACCACAATATTGATGAAGGTATTTGGACATGGATGACAATGCACATGAAGATACAACACCCATGGATGGATAGTATACATCATGTTGTTTCCAGTGGTATGTGGCACGTCATGTGGATCCTCATGGTTGAGGAGAAATGAATTTTTGAAGATGAAAAAGTTAATTGNCAAGTCGAATTTCAGAGGAAATCAGAAGTAAAGAAGGTTGAATTTCAAGGGAGGATGAAGTCTTTTGGTGATGTGTTCTAAGTATCAACAGATTTTTGGTACTTATATTTCAATAGATGGAAACCAACTGTGTGCAGACCTTCCACAAACCTCCTAGCCTTAGAATAAAATCCATCGAGCAAGGGATTCCTAGGCTTGGAAAGGGAAACAAGAAAGTTGCACAGGTCAATAGGAAGGATTATCTCCCAAGGGTATCTCACACTAACAGCCTACAACCTCTCATTCCCCACATGTTTGTTCCACCCTAGGAAGTGTGCCCCTTCTCTGCTCAATAGTCCTTCAGCTGCCCCACTTCCCTTTCAGGTCTTCAGCAATAGGCCAGACATGAATCCTCCAAGAACTATAGCTGCAGTTGGGATCCCTTTGGGAAATCACTTCCCCAACAACCTCTCTCACCTGGAGAGAGTTGCTTGTAGGCTTGACAACCCGCCTCTTCAAACCACAGGATTGACAACCTCCTTTTTTGTTCATGCTTCTAAGTCAATTCCACAAAATTTGATGGCAACAACAAAGCTCAGTAAAGAACAGACGATGGAAATAAGCCACACTCAGTCAAGAAATTGCGTGGCTGCAATGGCCAACAGTTAAGACACAACACGGCTCAGGAAGTTACAGGGTGCGTGCTTGTTCAGAGGTCGACAATGGATATGATGGCTCAGTACATGAGTCAATGGGTGAATCGAGTAGGGTGGAAGACTTGTGAGGAGGTGATGGTTGCAAGGAGGAACCCCCAACGAGCTGGATTTCCTAGCTATAAACTACACATGGCTTCCTGAATTTGCATGAGTTCCACTTAGCACTCATTCCCTTTCCTGGGAACTTAGGACAACATTTATCATGTCCACCTTAGACTTTAGGAAATAATAATAAAATAGTACTCCCTTAGAGGTAATCCCTCTAGCTTAGACCCTAGGCCTAGACACTTAATCCCCTCTGTTACCCTACCTAATGGAGCTTAGTATCCCATAAATATTTCTTCGTGGTCGGTCTACACACAATAGTGTAATTTTATTAATGATATGTGCATTTACATATACAAAAATCAGGCTCATGGCCTTAAGCATCTGGGCTCTATGGATTAATTAACATATAAGTCTTCAGCTTATAAACACTTGGCTCACCAACCTATAAATATAATTTCAATTCAGTAGGGGCTCGGCCTTGGGGTGTTACAATCCCCTCCCCTTATTTTTGCACTATCCTCAGTGCAACTTACACAACAACAACAAGATTTCCAAAATCTTCAAAAAGATTTGGGTCTTATGTTCGCATAGCATCTTCATTTTCCCATGTTGCATCCTCAGGACCGTACCAGGACCACTGAAATTTTACAAGCCCTATGGATCGATTTTCGTAGCTACTTGATTTTTCAGTCCAGTATATGCACCAGATGCACCTAAAAAGCGCTTTACTGATCCACCTGAATCACATTCCAATCAATAACATCATTAGCATCAGGTACATATTTCTTAAGCAATGACACATGAAATACATAATGTATAGACATGCATGCAGGAAATGCAAGCCTATATGCTACTGGACAATTCCTCTCTAGGATTTAAAATGGCCCACAATATTGAGTTTCCAACTTTGAACAATTTCCCAACTTAAGGGATCTTATGTTGGCCTTCACTCTCAAGAATACACGATCCCCTACTTTAAATTCTCTGTGAGTTCTGTTCTTATCAGGATAACTTTTCTGCCTGTCTTGGGCAACCTTCAAATTCTTCTTAATCTTCAACATTTGTTCTTCCATTTCCTTGAGCAAATCTGGCCCAACCACTTCCCTATCAACTGGGTTGTCCCATCTTACTGGGGTGTTGCACTTTCTACCATAAAGTGCTTCAAATGGGATCATCTTCAGTGATGCTTGATACCCATCATTGTAGGCAAATTATACCAAGTGTAGATAATCTTCCCATTTAGATGGTTTTTCCATCACATACATTCTTAGCATGTCCTCTATCACTTGGTTCACCCTTTATGTTTTCCCATCCGACTCGGGATGATATGTTGTGCAGAAGTTCAGATTTGTTCTGAACCCTTTGAATAACCCCTTCCATAACTTTGATGTAAACTTTGGGTCCCTGTCAGACACAATCGTCTTGGGTACACCATGCAATCTTTCTACTTCCCTCATATAAATATCAGCAACATTAGTTGCCTTATGAGTAGTCTTCATAAGAATGAAATGGGAATCTTTAGTAAGCTTGTCCACCACTACCATGATTGCATCATCTTGCTTGCATTTTATGGGAAATACTATGATGAAATCCATTTTCACCACTTCCCATTTCCACTCAGGAATGGGTAATGGTTGTAGTAACCCATCCGAATGTCTATGCACAACCTTGACCCTTTGACATTCCAAGCATTTAGTTATGTATTCAACAATCTCCCTCTTCATGCCAAACCAATAATATTGGCTCTTGACTGCTGAAAATGTTTTCTGATATCCTAGATGTCCTGCATAAGCCACATTATGAATCTCTTTTAAAATCGCACTCCTCAATTCCGGAGAATCTGGTACATAAAATTTGCTTTTTTACAAGAGAATTCCATCAATTGTCATTTCATAATCTTCAATTTTCTGCTGCATTTTACCTTGCTGCAATTTTGTTACCAATTCCATGTACTGCAAGTCTTCTTTTGCAACTTCAAAAATTATGCATTCTTTATCTATCTGATACATGCTAATGGTTGTAGCATGCAGTTCATGCACTCTCCTACTGAGTGCGTCAACGACTTTGTTCTCATTTCCTTTGATGTGCATGATATCAAAGTCATACTCACAGAGGAATTCCAACCATCTACTCTGCCTAGCCTTCATGGTAGGCTGATCAAACAAATATTTTAGATTGTTATGATATGTCCTTAGCTCAAACCTCTTTCCCATGAGTTAGTGCCTCGAATTCTTCAAAGCGTGCACTATGGTTGTCAACTCCAAATCATGAGTGGTGTAAAGACTCTCATGCTCTTTCAATTTTATGGACTCAAAACATATCACAAACTCATTATGGATAAGGACTCCACCAAGTCCTTCTTTGCACGCATCTTTTCATACAATGAAGTCTTCATTTGTATCTGCAATCCTTAGAATTGGAGCATTGGTTAATAGTTGCTTCAATTGATGGAAGCTTCTTTCACATTATTCTGTCCATTGAAATTTCTAACCCTTCCTTTGCAAGGAAGTGATGGGTTGAGATATTCTCGAAAACCCTACAATGAACCTTCTGTAGTAACCAACTAGACCCATGAAGGATATGAATTCTATCACATTCTTACGTGTTTTCCACCCTTTAATGGCCTCAATATTTTCAGGGTCCATTGCTATCCCTTCTTCCGATATGATAAGCCCCAAATAGTGAATTTTGTTTTGATAAAACAAGTACTTGCTCAATTTTGCATACAAATGATGCTCTCTTAGCACTTTCAACACCATCCTCAAATTATTCTCATGCTCTTCCTCTAACTTGGAATATACAAGGATGTCATCCAAAAATACAATGACAAACTTGTCTAAATATTCCTGGAAAATGCCATTCATTAAGCACATAAAAACAACGGGTACATTGTATAACCCAAATGGAACCACTATGAACTCACAATGACCATACCTTGTCCTGAAGGCGATATTTCTGATGTCTTAGTATTTAATCCTTACCTGATGGTATCCTCACCTGAGATCTATCTTGGAAAATATCTTGGAATTCTTCAATTGATCGAAGAGATCATCAATCCTTGGCAGAGGATACTTGTTCTTTATAGTTACTTTATTCAATTGTCTTGAGTCGATGCACAATCTCAATGTCCCATATTTCTTCTTCATGAAAAAGACTGGGGCACCCCAAGGTTACACACTTGGGCATATATACCCCTTCTTCAGAAGTTTATCAAGTTGCATTTGCAACTCCTTTAGTTCTGGTGTACTCATTATGTAAGGATTCTTTGATACTGGAGCTCCTCCAGGCATTAAATTTGTAAAGAAATAAATATATCTCTTTGGGGGTAGTCCTGGTACCTCCTTGAACACATCTTCAAAATCTTCGAGGTCTGCATGATCCTCAAAATTTGGCACCTTATCCTTAGGTTCTTCCTCCATATGGGCTACAAATAATTGACAACCCTTCCTGTAGCATTTCTTCAGCTGCATTGCTGAAATTTCTCTGATAGTCACTACCCTAGGAATTCCTTGGACTATTCTATGATTTCCTTCTTCATCTAGGCAAGTGAATGCCTTGTTATGATAGTCTAATATGGCATGGTGTTGGTCCAACGAATCCATACCAATTGGGTAGTCATAAGATCCTAAAGGCAAGATGTTCAAATCTTCCCTTGTGCTCAGTCCCTTCACGTCCATAAGACATGACTTAACCATCTCATTTAATTTTCTTTTGGCTTTGGTATCCAACTGCACCAACCAAAATTTTTCATGCTTGCTTCTTGGAAAATAAAAACTTTCCACCATCTTAGGATATACATAACTATGACTAGATCCCGAATCAATTAAAATAGTAATGGTTTGGTTGTTGATCATACCTTCCACTTCAATCGTATGTGATTGATACTCTGCTTTCTTGTTGTTCAGGGCTGCATAGATCCTTGGTACATTTCTTCCCATGTCCCCCACTATTTCAGCTCATTGAACATTGTGAACAACTCTCACTTTGTCATTTCTGTGATTATAAAGAACAAGTATCCTCTACCAATGCTTGATGATCTCTTCGATCAATTGAAGGATGCAAAGATATTTTCCAAGATAGATCTCAGGTCAAGATACCATCAGGTAAGTATTAAAGAGGAATTCATCATCAATATCACTTTCAGGACAAGGTATGGTCATTATGAGTTCACAGTGGTGCCATTTGGGTTATCAAATGCACCCGTTGTTTTTATGTGTTTAATGAATGGCGTTTTCCGGTAATATTTAGACAAGTTTGTCATTGTCTTTTTGGATGACATCCTTGTATATTCCAATTCAAAGGAAGAACATGAGCATCATTTGAGGATGGAATTGCAAGTAATAAGAGAGCATCAGTTGTATTTCAAATTGAGCAAGTGCTCGTTTTATCAAAACAAAATTCACTATTTGGGGCATATCATATTGGAAGAAGGGATAGCAGTCCTGACAACAGAACCATTTGTTGGCACAAGGGTATACCCAGGGTTCATCTCCAAGAGCACACCAACAAGCCCTAACTATTTTCCCTTTCGGCAACACTTGTGAAGCAGATGCAGTCTCACTTGAAGCAGTTATGAGGGGGTTGCAGGACAGAGATGTCTACAACCAAATGGAAGATCAAGTGGATCTAACACAAGAACAACACAGCATTCATATATCACTTTTCAGCTTAGATCTATTCTGCACATCTACTTATCAGATCTAACATAGTATTTGTATGACAATATATCAATGACAAAGACAGAATATCAGTCACACACAACACAAAATATATGTGGTTCACCCTCTCTCTAGGGCTACGTCCACAGAACTGTGCTTTATAATATATTAGGATGAAGCATATAGTTCTTGTATGTGCTCTTAGCTAGCAGATCCTCTTTCTTCTCCTCTCTTTCTCTCCCCTCCCTGTGCACCCAGATGCAAGGTTGATCTTCACACCCATCTGAAGATATTACAATACTAAAAGGCTCTTGTACTCAGCGCTTCTCTCTCACACAACAATAATCACTCTTAATCATCAATACAACTATACCCAACAATACCGTACCAACCCAAAATAGGTCCTCATGACCTTTATTTATACATTACAATAGCTCACTGACATATTTAGGCCAAAAAATAGGTGTCAAAAACCCTAGATACCAAAACCCTAGGTCAACTTGACCCGCATTTTCCAGGCTTCGCCAGCCTGTCTTTCCTTCCTTATCGTGCGGTGCTCCAAAGCATGTAACGGTGGCTTTTTCCACTTGCTGAGTTGTCCATGATCCTTCTTTCTTGTTGATCTATCATCCTCGATCTCCTCGTCCAATGGCTTGCTTCACTCCATATTTTCTTCTCTTTTTCTCACTTCGACCCATTAATAGTCACTGTGTCTTCCGCGAAGTTCACATTCTCCATTTTCTTCCTTGATCTTCGCTTGCTTCCATAACCAACGGCCAACAACAGTGGACCCTGAAAAAAGATTGAGTTCATTAAAGGGTGGAAAACACCTAAGAATGTGACAAAAGTCAGATCCTTCATGGGTCTAGTTGGTTACTACAAAAGGTTCATTGCAGGGTTTTTGAGAATAGCTCACCCCATCACTTCCTTGGAAAGGAAGGGGAAGAAATTTCAATGGACAAAAGAATGTGAAAGAAGCAGCAATTGAAGAAGATGTTAACCAATACTCCAATTCTGAGGATTGTAGATCCAAATGAAGAATACATTGTATGCACAGATGCGTGCAAAGAAGGACTCGATGGAGTTCTTAGCCAGAATGATTTTGTGATATGTTTCGATTCCAGAAAATTGAAAGAGAATGAGAGACTCTATGCCACTCACGATTTGGAGCTGGAAGCCATAGTGCACGCTTTGAAGAAGTGGAGGCACTACCTCATGGGAAAGAGGTTTGAGCTAAGGAAAGACCATACTGGCCTAAAATATTTGTTCGATCAACCTACCTTGAATGTTAGATAGAGTAGATGGTTGGAATTCCTCTGTGAGTATGACTTTGATATCAAGCACATCAAAGGAAAGGAGAACAAAGTCACTGACACACTCAACAGGAGAGTGCATGAACTGCATGCTACAACCATTAGCATGTATCATATGGATCTTAAAGGTAGAATTTTTGAGGCTAGAAAAGTAGATTTGCAGTACATGGAATTGGTAACAAAATTGCAGCAAGGTAAAATGCAGTAGAAAACTGAAGATTATGAATTGGGAATTGATGGAATTCTTTTGTAAAAAACAAAAGTTTATGTACTAGATTCTCCATAATTGAGGAGTGTGATTTTAAAAGAGATTGATAATGTGCCTTATGAAGGACATCCAGGATATCGGAAAATAGTTTCAGCAGTTAAGAACCAATATTATTGGCCTGGCATGAAGAAGGAGATTGTTGAATACATAGCTAAATTCTTGGAATGTCAAATGGTCAAGGCTGAGCATAGACACACAATTGGGTTACTACAACCATTACCCATTCCTGAGTGAAAATGGGAAGTGGTGACAATGGATTTCATCACAGGATTTCCGAGAACAAGCAAGCAGCATGATGCAATCATGGTAGTGGTGGACAAGCTTATTAAATCTGCCCATTTCATTTATATGAGGACTACTCATAAGGCAACTAACATTGCTGATATTTATATGAGGGAAGTATCACGCTTGCATGGTGTACCCAAGATGATTGTGTCTAACAGGGACCCAAAGTTTACATCAACATTCTAGAAGGGGTTATTCAAAGGGTTCAGAACAAATATGAACTTCAGCACAGCATATCATCCTGAGTCGGATGGGCAAACAAAAAGGGTGAACCAAGTGATAGAGGACATGCTAAGGATGTATGTGATGGAAAAACCATCTAAATGGGAAGATTATCTACACTTGGTAGAATTTTCCTACAATAATGGGTATCAAGCATCACTAAAGATGATCCCATTTGAAGCACTTTATGGAAGAAAGTGCAACACCCTAGTAAGTTGGGACAACCCAGCTGATAGGGCAGTGGTTGGGCCAGAGTTGTTGAAGAAAATGGAAGAAAAAATGTTGAAGATTAAGCAGAATTTGAAGGCTTCCCAAGACAGGAAGAAAAGTTATGATGATAAGAATAGAACTTGCAAAGAATTTAAAGTAGGGGATCATGTATTCCTGAGAGTGAAGGCCAACAGAAGCTCCATGAACTTGGGAAATTGTTCAAAGTTGGCAACTCGATATTGTGGGTTGTTTAAAATCCTAGAGAGGATTGGTCTAGTAGCATATAGGATTGAATTTCCTGCATGCATGTCTATACATAATGTATTTCATGTGTCATTTCTTAAGAAATATGTACTTGGTGCTAATCATGTTATTGATTGGAATGTGATTCAGGTGGAGCAGGAAAGTGCTTTTCAGGTGCATCTAGTGCGTATATTGGACTGGAAAACCAAGAAGCTCTGGAATCGAGCCATAGGGATTGTAAAAGTTCAATGGACCTAGTACAGTCCTGAGGACGCAACATGGGATCATGAAGATGCTATGCGGGTAGAATAGCCGCATTTTTTTGAAGATTTTGGAAATTTTGTTGTTTTTGTGTAAGTAAGTTGCACTGAGGATAGTGCAAAAATAAAGGGAGGGGATTGTAACACCCCAAGACCGAGCCCCTACTGAATTTTAATTATATTTATAGGTTGGTGAGCCAAGTGTTTATAAGCTGAAGAATTATATGTTTATTAGGATGGATATCCTAGATGCTCAAGGCCATGAGCCTGATTTTTGTATATGTAAAGGAACATATCATTAATAAAATTACACTGTTGCGTGTAGACCGACCATGAAGAAAGATTTATGGGGGACTAAGATCCACTAGGTAGGCTAAGGGATGGGGCTAAGTGTCTAGGCCTAGGGGCTCAGCTAGAGGGATTACCTCTAACGAAATATTATTTTATTATTATTTCCTAAAGGCTAAGGTGGACATGATAGGTGTTGTCCTAAGTTCTTGGGAAAGGGAATGAGTGCTAAGTGGAACTCATGCAGCTTCAAGAAGACACGTGTCAACCTGGGTGCATGCAATTTATAGCTGGGAAAGCCAACTTGTTAGGGGTTCCTCCCTGCAATTCTCGCGACCCTCGCCTTCTCGTAATTCTTCCACCCTACTCGATTCACCCACTAACTCACATATTGAGCCATCATCTCCATCGTCTACCTCTGAACAAGCATGCACTCTATAAATTCCTTAGCCATGTTGTGTCTTAATGGTTGGTTGTTACAGCCACGCAGTTCCTTGACTGTGTTGGCATGTTTTACAGGAAGCATGTGCTTGTCATTGATGGAAAGAACAACAACAGCAATGGAAAACATGAAAATCATAAATCATAAGCTCAGGAAGAGAAGTGAACAGTATGCAAAGCTCAAATCTCATAATGGAAAGCGAAGTACATAAATGTGATCCAGATCAAAATCCTTGATCATGGATCTGCTTCGAGAGTCTTCACAACCATCGGATCAAATTAAGTGACCGATGGGATAAACGGAGAGTCGGAGAGCTGTAGTAAGTTTCAGTCGTCAGATCATTCTGAAGTGGAAGGACAGGATAATTTAGAAGAAGGGTGTGCTAATCTCAGTAGTTGATAATTGGGAACTCAGATCTATGGTCGACAGGGCATATCAGACCCCCCCAACCTTTCTTCTTTTAACCGTGGAGGGGGGGTCCAAGTTGGTGGTATTTCACATGTGGGACCCTCATACATGTCATCTTCCTGTCAACTCGAACCCCCATCACTCATTACCACTTACCACCTAAACCCCCCTCTGAGAAAACCACCAAACAGCTCATACACTCCACTACCCGCTACACATCACACTCCACTACATTGCCCACACGTCTCACCCACGTCAGCAAAGACATGTGGCACAATCAGATAATGACAAGTGTTAAGATGAAATCGACATTTTAGGTACATGCAAATCATGAATCTGAGTGACACATGGAATACACTTGGCTTGTGCCACATCATCAAGTGACGTCACTCTGAGAGTTTTACTTTGGGAGTTTCACCACCAGCAGATGCCTAAAATCCCAAAGTCTCGAACATCGAAGTCACAAAATGAACATGAGTCATCCAATTTGAAGATCACTTCGGGTGCATTCTCAACCATTTATCTAGTACAATGGAAGGACTGTGTAAGTGGAAGTGTTAACCAACAGCAAGCGGTCTCCACCATCTATGAGTTATTTAGCAAGTGACCACTCTGAAGGAGAATGAAGCAGTTGTTGGCAAATGTTTACCAAGTAGCGTATGCTTGTCATTGATGGCAAGTACAACAGTGGAGATGGCAGGATAAAAAGGATAAAATCCCTTGGGGATTCAGACGTGAAAGCTCAGGAGGAACAGTGTTGAGAAAAATGTGCATAGCAAAGGAAAAGCTCAAGATACAGGAGTTTGCAGAGGAGAAGGAAGACATAGATCCACAGCTGTTGGATCCCATCCAAAATTTCCAACAGCATGAGGGTCGTCAGATCTAAAGAAAGACAAGAAGAGGGCACTGAAGAAGAGAACAGATCTCAGCCGTCAGATCCATGCACAGTGTCCGACCGCCATTGGATCGGGGAGAACCCGCATGGTCTTTAAAGTGGAAGGAGAAGAGGGCGATGAAATCTGAGCCGTCAGATCAAGATTTAATCTGGACCATTAATTCCAGTCAAACATCGGAGCTTCGGGAATCACATGTTGAAGATGTCAAATAAACAATACAACAGAAACCCCCAAAATCGCGATGAGAGAAATCCCGACTGAACCTGAACCATCATATCAACATGTGATCTAGACCGTCGATCCAACTCACGACAATAGACCACATCAGCTAGGGACACGTGGCACAACCAGGTAATGACAGGTGTCAGGAAGATTCAACACTTCAGGAACATGTAAGTCACGAATCAGAGTGACACATGGCAATATTTAACACATGTCAATCCACGTGTGACATCAGCAGAGTATCGGGGATCGCGAATTCAAAAGGCAAAGAACACAATGCAACGAAAATTCTGATTTCGCGATATGCGATATTGCGACTCAATGGTAGTCGTTGAGTCAAGGTCATACCTGGACCGTTGATCATAGCCTGTGTCGGAGTTTCACGGATCGCGAATTCAAAAGGCAAAGAACACAATGCAACGGGAATTCCAATTTCGCGATGAGTGAATTCCAGACTTAATATGAACCGTCAGATCTAGAAATAATCTGGATCGTTGATTTGGTTTCATTACGGAATGTCGGAGATCGGGTTTTGGTATTGACAAGAATTTTGAACATCAGGCATTACGATTTCGCGATATGCGAAATCGTGAAAGCACCTTTCACATAAAGGCTGTGGTCATAGCCCTTGGTCACAGGAAGAGAAGGATTCTGTCCGGATAAGCTCCATATCGGAGTTTCGGGGATCAGGATTTGTA
>JASDQU010318553.1:0-13231 GCA_032191745.1 Picea mariana
GTAGGGCAAATCCAAGCTGTTTCGTAAGTTTCAAAATCTCTAACGACGCTCTTTTTTACGTCAAATGCAATCGACAAATGGGCTTTTTCAAGCTTTGAAACCAGGTGAAAGTCTGCCAAATTTAACAAAATTGAATCCACCTCTCCATTGAAGATATCCTCTCGGTTCTCATGTGCTTCCTGTTAGCCAATAAGAACTTCCCTCAGCTCATTGTCCAAACCCCAAACCTTTATATAATTGGATATAGGGGTTTTATTATGGTTTTGTCTAACTGTTTTATTAAATATTTTTAGGTGGGAAGTGGGTAATATAAATTTACATGAAATCACTATTTTTTATTGTTTAAAATCTATTTCATAATGTAAAAATGGATTCATCATGCTGAAAAAGCCCAGGACACTTGGATTATACTGAAATAATCACTTCAATCTGCAGATCTAACAATTTCTGACCATATTTCAGTCAAATGTCCCAAAAAATATCACCGGATAAACAACCATTTAGTAAAAATTTTATACTAAAAATTTCAGGATTAGGGCCGTAATATTGTAGTTATTATGGATAATCACCCTAATTTGACTCAAAAAATTCACAACCTACTTCGTTGATGGGAATGACATATAGATATTGAAGGATCTGCTACAGGAGTTATGTGCTCAGAAAAGAGTCACACCCAGAAAATGCAGATCCTAATAAACCAATAAACAGAGAATGATAGTATAGACAGAAAACTGAATATCAATCAGAGAGAAACACAACAATAGACCTCACACTTGGGAAAACAAAATTACTCTATTTCTGAATACCCTAGTCTATGTTTTATTTATGGAAGAAAAGGGATACATAGTGCCTCTATTACAACTGTAAATAAAAGAGGGAAACAGAGCATCATCTGTTCCACAAAATGCCAAAGAAAGATCACTAACAGTCAACAAAAAAAATCTTTCTCTATTACAACATTCGTTCACACAAAAAACTCTCGATGATGGCAACATAACCTAACAATTAAATAGTAGAACCAAAAATCCGATGCAACAGATAGGAGAAGAAATGTGGCAGAGTTTGAACAACACTTGGTAGCTACGGTTGCACAGCTGTAACAACTGTGATAATTGAATGCCGAAACTTTAGCATCACGTTTTTTCAATCTCCCCCTTGATGTCAAGTTTGAGGATTCCCAACTGTGATCTGAGTTTCTCCAATCGATCCTTTGGAAGAGCCTTAGTAAAAATGTCTACAAGCTGATCTTCAGATTTACAAAATTCAAAAAAGAGAAGCTCTTGTTGGATAAGATCTCTAATGAAGTGATGGCGAATGTCAATTTGTTTACTCCTGTTGTGGAAAACTGGATTCTTTGTCATAGATATTGTCTTTGATTGTCACAATAAACTTTAATAGGTTTACGAATTTCCATGCCCAATTCTTCTAACAATCTTGCCATCCAAATAACTTGAGTGCTTGTAGATGATGCTGCAGTGTACTCTGCTTCAGTGTAATGTTCCTGACTTGGCTAGTCTAGGAAACGATGCTAATGTGTGTGTAGGATCAAAGGTTTACATCATATAAATGATCATACAAATAATAAATGCGACAAAGGACTGCAAAGTTTGTATTATGATATCTCTGTGGATTACAAAATGGTCGAATGCGGCTGAATAAACTGACAATACTGGACTAGATCAATAGACAAAAGATCTTATCCATGGTACAAATAAGCAATTGTGGCTGAATAAAATAAAAACACTCGGCTAGATCAAAAGACAAAAAAGATCTTAGCCAGAATACAAATAAGAAACTAAAAGATAATACCTGGAATATGGGAGCATTGCGGAATCAATGAAGAATGATGGAAGACCTGGACGATCTTCCCGGTGACTAGGGTGTGTCTTTCAACACCGAAATCATCCAACTGGTGTATTCCTCTTGGAATACACTAAACTATCTCTCCTGAGATGCGCCTCTTATCCTCAATGATAAGTCATAATCTGCATAATGATGAATTAGGTCACTAACTTTTCCTTTATATCTTTCCAAAACCCTAAATCATGCTAAAACCCTAATTCACTGTTGACTTCCAAAAACCTAAATCACTATTGAAACCCTACTTCATTGTTGACTTCTATTTTTATCTCATAATGACTTAAAAGCGCTTTTAATGCTTTTTAGCTCAATGTCACTTTCTGAATATAACACTTGTGACCGGAGTGACCTCTAGTAACCCTGTTTACCCCTCTTTGGACCTGGCTATAGTCTAACGGGGCAGTTTAGACCATTAAGCCTCCTCTAAGGAGCTCCTATTTGGAAAGGGAAATTACAGTCCTCCCTTCCTGAAATTGCTTGTCCTCAAGCAATACCAGTCCAGGGTGTTGTAACACCTACTCACTCTCCCAAGTAGCATCCTCTACTGGAAGCCCTCTCCATCTGATCAAACACTTTCTGATGACCCTGCTCCTTAGTTTTCGCTTCTGGAACTCCAAAAAATCCTTTGGAACTAACTCCAACTGTCCCTCCTCATCCAACAGGGGAAGCTCCTCTGATGTGCTAATGAATTGTCCCACTGCCTTTTTGAGGCAAGACATGTGGAACACGTTATGAATCTTGCTCCCCTCTGGAAGCTCTAGCTCGTAAGAAACCTTGCCTACTCGGTGCATGATCCTATAAGGACCTTAAAATCTAGGCTTGACCTTCTTGGCCCCACTCTTCTTCAGACATGACTGTCTGTAGGTTTGGAGTCTCAAGAAAACCAAATCTCCAACCTCAAAGTTGCGCTCTATCCTGTGCCTGTCCACACTTATATTTTGTCAGTTTTGCATCGTTTGCAGGTTCTCTTTCAACAACTTGAGAATATCCTGACTCTCTATGATCCAATCCTTGGCCTTGAGAGCTCTTCTCTCCCCAAATACCAAGTCTACCAAAGTGGTAACATCATATCCATACAATTCTCGGAAGGGTGTCATATCAATGGACATGTGGAATGTGGTGTTGTAGCAATGTTCTCCTAAATGTAACCACTTTACCCATGTTCTCTATTGTCCTCCTACATAATTCCTCAAATACCCTTCAACCCACTTGTTGACAATATCGGTCTTCCCATATGTCTGAGGGTGATAGCGGGTGCTAGGTGTCAACTTTGTCCCCACCAACCGAAACAACTCTCTCCAAAATGTCCCTATGAATCGACTATCCCTATCACTGACGATGTTCTAAGACAACCTATGAAGTCTAAAGAACTCCCTAAAGAAAATATAGGCTATCTGAATTGTGTTTTACTCTATCGATATGGCGTAGAAGTGTGAAAACTTGGTCAATCTGTCGACCACTACATAGATACAGTCCTTACCCTAGACCTTGGGTAGACCTGTGATGAAGTCCATAGATATACTCTCCCATTTCTGCTCTGGAATGGGGAGTGGCTGAAGTAGCCCAGCTGGAAGAGCATGCTCTGACTTGTTCTATTGGCAAGTCACACACTCACTGACATGTCTCATAAAGTCTTGTTTGAGGCCCTTCCATGAGAACCTCTCTTTGATCTGTCTGTAGGTTTTGAAAAACCCCTGATGGCCTGCTAGAGGTGAATCATGAACTGCGGTGAGGATCTTCTTCTTAAGCCCTGAATCTGGCACCAAGTAGACTCTATCCTTGTAAAATATTACATCGTCAATGACCCTATACTGGTCATCCTATATCTTCCCATCCATTACCTCACAAGAGAACTTGTTTTTGGAATATTCCACTAACAAGTGGGATTTCCAATCTACTGAAATCTCCATCAAAGAACATGTCACAGGTCTCCTCGATAGTGCATCGACCACAATGTTCTTCTTCCCCTTGACATACTCTATTTCAAAGTCGAATGTTTGTACCTTTGTCACCCATTTCTGTTGGCGCTCACTGAGGTCCTTCTACTCAAGGAAATACTTCAAACTGTTGTGATCGGTCTTGACCACAAATTTGTTGCCCACCAAATATTGTTTGAACTTGATCAAGGCATGCATTATTGCCAACATTTCCTTGTCATAAATGGAGTACAACCTCTCAGGTTGACAAAGGTTCTGGCTCTTGAATACAATGGGGTGTCCTCCCTGCATAAAAACTGCATCGATCCCTTCGTTGGATGCATCACACTCTAGTACAAATGGTAAGGTGAAGTCTGGTAGTGCCAACACTAGACAAGTGCCCATGAATTCCTTCATGTGATCAAAGGCTTCCTGTGATTTCTTGGTCCATATGAAGGCCCCATGCTTGGTAAGATCTGTCAGCGGTGATCCAAGCTGAGAAAAACCCTGGACGAATCGCCTATAATAGCTGCACAACCTGAAGAAGCTCCTCAATTCTGTCACGTTCTTGGGCGTCGACCAATCCAAAATGGCCCTGATCTTCTCTTGGTGCACCTGTACCCCCTATGCACTGATGATGTGGCCTAAGTAAAGCAACTCTGTCATACCTAACTCACACTTAGACTCTTTGGCATATAATAACTGTGCCTCCATGATGCTCAATACCTCATCCATGTGCCTCATATGCTCTTGCCATGACCAGCTATAGATCAAGATGTCGTCGAAGAAAACCAAGAATGATTTCCTTAACTGATCCCTGAATATATGGTTCATGCAAGACTGGAATGTAGCAGGTGCATTGGTTAGCCCAAATGGCATAACCAGGAACTCGAAGTGTCCAAAATGACATCAAAATGTTGTCTTCTCTATGTCCCACTCTCGAATGAAGATCTAATGATATCCAGAGTGTAGATCAATTTTTGATAAGAAAACTGCCCCATGCAGTTCATCCATCAACTCATCAATGCATGGGATAAGGTACCGGTTCTTGATGGTTTTCTTGTTCAAGGCTCGATAATCAATGCACATCCTCATGGTGCCATTCTTCTTCAGAACTAAGACAATTGAAGAAGTAAATGGGTTGTTTCTCGGTCTGATGTATCCCATCGCCAGCAATTCCTTGATTGCATTCTCTATCTCATCCTTGAACCTCCTAGGATGACAATAGGGGGGGGGTGATCATAGGTTTGGCCCCCTCCTCCAACTCAATGGTGTTCTCAAACACCCTGTCAAGTGGTCTCCCTGGGGGAATTGCCTCAAAGACTTGTTGATGCCGTCCTAATAAATTCTTGATCTCTGTATGGTATTGTTGTCAACCTTCCAAATCCTTCTGAGTAGTGATCAAGCATTCTGCGGCATATGCTACCTCCCCATGTCTAAATATCCTCTCCATCCTCTTGGTTGAAACTGTCTTGGATGCTCCTATCGACATACCTCTTAGAAAAACCTTCTTCCCATCCTGATCTTTGAATCCCATTTCCAAGGTTTGGTAGTTGGTAGTGATTTTTCCCAAGGTAATCATCCACTGAACTCTTAACACCACATCTGTGTCCGATAGGTCAACCACCTAAAATGTGTCTCTCACTGTGTAGTTTCCTAACTTCATCTCTAAGTTTGGAACTCTATCTAGACACTCCACTGTGTGGCCATCTGTTACTGCAACATCAAAACCCTCAAAATCCTCTGTATGAAGTGCCCGTGTCAATACTAGTGAAGCGTCGATGAAGTTGTGGGTGGCCCCACCATCTATCAGGGTGATTGCACGTTGCCCCTCAATAATCCCTCTGATACGGAGGGTATCATACCTGGGAACACTAGAAAGGGTCACTATGACACCTCCCTTTGTTGCTTTCCTCCTGTTAGCCTATTCTGGCGGTTGTGGGACTATTGGAGGATGGGCTCCTGCCAGTGTCGGTGGTCTACGGGGCGACTTCTCCTCTACTCGTGCTGACTCCTCCTTTGAACTAGTGGATCTACTATCCTGCTCCTCCTCCTCACTGTCCACGATGTCTGCTACTACCTCAATATAATGAATCTCTCCCTTGCCCATGCACCTATGGACTGGTACCCAAGGATTTCTGCAGCTGAAGCAAAGCTTCTTCCTCATAATCTCTCGCCTAGTCTCATCATCCAACTTCTCCTTGCCCTTCCATTCTCTCTGGAATGGCTTCCTGTCTTGATCCCTCTGGGGCACAAATGGTTTGGAGAAATTTTTAGTCTTTGGCACTGAGTCTGCTAGATATTGAGTGCGAAGGATGGCATCCTGCAAAGTGGGAGGCCAGTATGCCTTCACCCATCCTCTCAAAGGCTCTGTGAGTCCTTCTGTGAATAACATGATCAGCCTGGGCTCTGATATATTTATCACTGCCATGGCTACCTGCTGAAACTCTGTGATGAACACCTCTGCTGTGCCAGTTTGTCTCAACTAGGCTAGATCCTTGAAGTGTATCTCATTATCCTTCCTGTCAAACCTGTCCATGAGCCTATCTATAAACTCCCTATAGGAGGTGATGCGACTGTGACCCAATGTCACCAGTCCATGATACCACCACTCGTGTGCCTCACCCTCCAAGTGTAAGGTCGCAAAACTGATGACCTCTGTCTCAATCATCTGGTTGAGCTTGTAATATGTGTCTATCTTATGTACCCAAGCTTTGGCGGTGTGTTTGGACGATCCGTCGAAAGAATGGATGGTGAGTTTCCCAAATTTTCAGATGAAATTGAGGTTATGCCCCTGCTACTGTTGTGGTCCTCCCCTCTGCGGCTCTCTGGGGTGGTTCCTGAGTCTGAGTCCATAGTACTCAACTAAGGTCATGTCCTGATGGAAGTCATGACCTATTGTTGCATGCTCCCTCCTATACTCTATAATGTCATCGGCATGAGTGGTTGGAATCTATGCTATCAGTGGCGGTGTTGCTAACGAGGGTGCCCTCTGGAAACTGGGAAACAAGGGTCTAGGAATCCTACTCGCAGAGGTGTATGTGTGATAGGGTGACTGGGATCTACTGCCTACTCTTGAGTTCCCCTGTGCTACATGCAGGACTTGTGTATCTGGGGTGCCCACTCTAGCCAATCTATCAACCACCGATGCCAAGGACTGAGACATGGTCCGTTGACTAGCTCACATATCATTGATAACTTGCATGAAAGTTGTCTATGGATCTACGGGGGCCTTTTCACTGCCCTTTGGTCGCTCATATCTTCCTCACGCTCTGCCCTTCTCTCTGCTTCTCTGTATGCCTCTTCCTCTTCCTCTGAGCTAGGAGGAAAAGTGGGAAAATCAGGCCTATGCCTTCTTTCCTCATGCTTGTTGTAAGTGACATATTAGTCACCTATGTGTTCATGGCCCTCTGGGTCTTCTGCTACACTCATTGTATTTAGTCACAGGCTGGCAAGACTTAAGCTCTTATACCACTGTAATGTTCCTAACCTGGCCAGTCTAGGAAACGCTTCTAATGTGTGTGTAGGATCAAAGGTTTACAACATATAAATGATCATGCAAATAATAAACGTGACAAAGGACTGCAAAGTTTGTATTATGATATCTCTATGGATTACAAAATGGCTGAATGTGGCTGAATAAACTAACAATACTCGACTAGATCAACAGACAAAAGATCTTAGCCGGAATACAAATAAGCAACTACGGATGAATAAAATAACAACACTTGGCTAGATCAAAATACAAAAAGGATCTTAGCTGGAATACAAATAAGAAACTAAAAGATAATACCCATAATATGGGAGCACTGTGGAATCAATGAAGAATGATGGAAGACCTAGATGATCTTCCCGGTGACTAGGATTTGTCTTTCAACACTGAAATCATCCAATTGGTGTCTTCCTCATAGAATACACTGAACTATCTCTCCCGAGATGCACCTCTTCTCTTCAATGACAAGTCATAATCTGCCTAATGAGGAATTAGGTCGCTGACCCTTCTTTTATATCTTTCCAAAACCCTAAATCATGCTGAAACCCTAATTCACTGTTGACTTCCAAAACCCTAAATCACTGCTGAAACCCTAATTCATTGTTGACTTCTATTTTTAGCTCATAATGGCTTAAAATCTCTTTTAACCCTTTTTATCTCAATGTCACTTTCCAATTATAACACCTGTGACTGGAGTGACCTCTAGTAACCCTGTTTACCCCTCTTTGGCCCTGGTTATAGTATAACGGGGCGGTTTAGACTATTAAGCCTCCTCTGGAGCTCCTATTTGGAAAGGGACATTACATTCGACTGTAGAGAGAGCAACTGTGGGTATCTTTTTTCTACTCTAGGAAACAAGATTTCCTCCAAAAAGAAAAGCATATCCTAAAGTACTTTTGCGATCATCCAAGTTACCTGCCCAATCTGCATCTGTGTATGCTACAACATTGAAATTATTAGTGGCATTATAAAACAATCCAAAAAATCTGGTACCACTTACATATCTGAGTATTCTTTTGGTTGCTTGCCAATGAGACTCATGAGGTTGATTCATGAACCTAGCAACTAGACTTATAGAAAATATAATGTCTGGTCTAGTAGTGGTCATATACATTAAGCTACCAACCATGGATCTATAGAGAGTGGAATCACAGAGAGAAGATTCATTTTCTTTCATCAATTTGCTACCAACAACAAAAGGAGTACCCACAGCTTTACAATTCTGCATGTTAAACCTCTTCAACATGTCTTCAACATATTTGGTTTGGAAAATAGATATACCTTCAGTTGTTTGTCTGATTTGCATGCCCAAAAAATATTTCATTTCTCCTAAATCAGACATCTCAAATTCTGATTTCATTTCTTCTTTAAAATCCTTCACAAGTGATATTGAGCTACCCATACATATTAAGTCATCAACATACAAGCAAAGAGTAATAAAATCTGATCCAATGACCTTTTTGTAGACTGCACTTTCAAAAGAACACTTAACAAAACCATGATCATGAAGGTATTTATCAATCCTAGAGTACCAAGCTCTAGGGGCCTGTTTAAGACCATAAAGTGTCGTGTTAATCCTATACACCTTATATTCTTTACCTTCACCAATAAAACCTTGAGGTTGTTCAACATAAACTTCTTCCTTCAAATATCCATTTAAGAAGGCAGATTTGACATCCATCTAATAAACTTTCAACTTTAACTGAGATGCAATGGAAAAAAAAGTTCTTATTGTTTCAAGTCTTGTTGCAGGAGAAAACGTTTCTTCATAGTCAATGCCTTCTTGTTGCACATACCCCTTTGCAAATAAACATGCCTTGTGTTTTGAAATGCTTCCATCCATATTAAATTTCAGCTTGTAAATCCACTTTACTCCAATGGAAGATTTTCCATGAGGGAGTTCAACTAACTCCCATGTGTCATTTTTTTGTATTTGAGACATTTCATCCTCCATTGCTTGCACCCATGGCTCAGTAAAACAAGCTTCTTTAAAATTGACAAGCTCAACATTTGCAGAAGAAACAAGAGCAAAATGATCATTAGCATACCTTGAAGTTTCATAAATTTCCTTCAAACTTCTGGTTTTTCTTGGAGAACTAGATGGAGATGTTGCTTGAGAGCTTGTTGATGAACTAGATGAAGGAGATATTGCTTGAGAACTTGTTGATGAACTAGATGAAGATGCATTTGATGGAGATTGTAGATGAACCTGAAATTGTCACTGTAGATGGATGCTTTGATGAATCATTATCATCAAGGATTAAATTCTCAATACGTGGGGTAACCAATTTATCTTCACTTTCATCTTTAAAATAAACTCCCCCTTAAACAAATATCACATCTCTACTTACATAAAGCTTATCAGTAAGAGGATCATAACACCTATAAGCCTTACTTTCATTTGAGTATCCAATAAAAATACATTTTACAAACTTTCCATCAAGCTTTTGTCTTAGTTCAGAAGGTATATGAACATAACATGTGGACCCAAAAAATTTCAAATGAGAAACAATTGGTTTTCTACAAAACCAAGATTCATAAGGAGTAGAGTTCTTTACCATTTTTGTAGGATTTCTATTGAGAATATATACTGTTGAATGCACTGCATCTGCCCAATATATGTTTGGCAAAGACATTTGTTTTAACATACATTTAGCCATCTCTACAATTGTTATGTTTCTCCTTGTTGTTGTACCATTTTGTTGAGGAGTATAAGTTGTAGTTAACTCCTTTTTTATGCCATTTGAGCTGCAAAAATCTTTAAAATCATTGGAGGTGAACTCTCCTCCTCTATCAGTTCTTAAAACTTTTAAATAGAACCCCGATTCCTTCTCAACATGTGCTTTAAACTTTTGAAAAAATCTAAAAGCTTGAGACTTTTCACTTAGAAAATAAACCCATGACATTCTTGAAAAGTCATCGACAAAAAGAAGGAAATATTTGTTTTTTGCAAGAGACAAAGTTTGCATTGGGCCACAAATATATGCATGTACTAAAGCCAAAGGCTCTGCTGCTCTAAATTGATGAAAAGGAAAGCTATCTCTATATTACTTCCCTACTGCACAACCTTCACATATCTTATTATCAGGATTTGTGAAAGAAGATAAACCTCTTACTAATTCTTCTCAATAAGATCTAACAAAATAAAATATTTAAATTATCACCAATATTTTTGTGAGAATTATCCAAGAATCATTCATAGAAAAGGTGTGGTTCCATACAATTTGCATCCTCCACCATAGAAATTGGGTGAAGCATAAGGATTATCCAAATCCTTTTCAACATTGCTCTTCTCACCAAAATCCAACAAAATTAAAATTTTAAACTATGTTTAATTCAATGTGTTAACATTTTTCTACGAATCTAAGTCGATTCAAAGATCCTTAAACACCCTAGATGTAATATAAAACTATGGCCAAAATATTTGATAAGGTGGAAATATGATAGTCACCAAGATTTTTAATGGAATTATGTAGGAATCATTCATCAAGAAAGGTTAGTCGTAGATCATTTATATCCTACGCAATAGAAAGTGAGAGAAGTAGCAACATTATCCAAAATCTTTTTGAAAATACTAATATCATCAAAATCCAACATAGCAAACAAAATTAACTTCCTTTTTATTCAATGACCCTCAACAACCCTGGAGGAACCCTAAAAATATGACTTATAATTTCTATAACATGGAAATATGATAGTCACCCAGATTTCTATCAAAAGGTATGGTTTTGGATAACTTATATCCTAGTCCATAGAAAGTGGGAAAAGTATAAAGATTATCCAAAGGCTACTTGAAAATTATATGCTCATCTTATCTTAATTTGGAAACAAAAAAATCCACTTGATTCAGTGTGTTTATGATTATATGAACATTTAGGTCGAATCGTTGACAGTCAAAAACCCTAGAGTCACTACAAAATTGTGATATACATTTTTGATCACTTGGAAAGTATGATATTCACTAAGATTTATATTAGAAATATGCAAGAAGAATCATTTGTCAGGAAAGATGAAATTTCGGATAATTTTTATCCTGTAACATAGAAAATGGCAGCATTATAAGGATTATCCAAAAGCTACCTAAAACTGTTATTCACATTGGAATCCATCCAAACTTAAAAGTTTAATTCCACTTGAGTAAATGTGTTTTGTGTTCTTTTTAGGATCTTCGGGGTGAATTCATGAAGCTAAGGGACACATTTTTAGTAAGGGAGAGCATGAAAAAAATTTATTTCATACCTTTGATCGAGGTAATTTGTAGAATTCATTTAAGTTATTAGAATTTTGATCAAGTATTTAAATAATCTCTTGATCGAGGGGTTTTTGATGGACACAAAAAACCCTTGATCAAGGTGTTAGATTGGGTTAAGTAAACTCTCTATTAGATATAGCGATTTATTGAGGTATTAAGTAAATCCTCAATTGAGATATAGAGCTCTATTAAGGTGGCTTTTTAAATAGTTATGAATATGATTAGTTCAAGCTAACAAAAATTACTTGTTAATTTTTCCAGAAATTTGCAAGAACAAGTATTTAATTAAATGTAAATTTGAAAAATTAAATGACATTAATATTTTTTGAAAAAAAAAATTTAGAAACACAACACTATTCCATACATTTTTTTTACTACACATCAAAATTAACAAAGCTTATACGAGTTTTGAGAATTTCAATTTTGAAATTATGTAAAATTTCAAATTGTCATCAACACATTTCACTAAACAAATGTTAGATCCATCTTCATGGTCAATTCAAATCCCCTTAAAATCCTTGGAGATACTTCAAAACTATGACATGGATCTTTGATCAGTTGGAAGTATGACACACCGAGATTTCTACTAGAATTGTGCAATAATCCTACATGATAGAAAGTGCAAGAATTATTCAAAAGCTACTTGAAAACGCTCTTTCACTTGAATTCGACAAAAGTACAAATTTAAATTATTCCTGATTCAATTTGTTCATGTTTTTTCTAAGCAACGGGGTCGATTCATACACCCTGAAAAGTCATAGAGGCCCTCTGAAACTATGACTCGAAATTTTAATAAGTTGGAAGTATGATAGTCATCAAGAATTCAATTACAGTTACGTCAAGAGCACCTGGGAATACTGTAACAATAATGTCATTAATTTGGTTGGGTTTCCCAGCTTTGGAGGTTACTTATCTTTGATGGTTTCTAACGAAAGGTATAAATATTTTTATCTTTGATGGTTTTTAACCAAAGGTATAAATGGAGTCGACGAATGGGTTTTTTCAAACTTTGAAATCAGGTGAGAGACTCTACCAAACTTAACAAAATAGAATCTACCTTTCCATTGATGATTATCCTCTCGGTTCTCATGTGCTTCCTGTTAGCCAACAAGAACTTCTCTCGTCTCATTGTCCAACAAGCTTATCTGGTTGCAACGCAATTTTTGATGTCAATGAATGCCGTCTGAACAAGCGAATGTAAAATGCTACTCGTATCCCACCAACCTCAATAAATTAGACGCTAACAAGAAGTTTGGATTATAATCTGAAGTGAGATGAGTATGTAAGTGTTCTTTTTACTTCCTCATACATAAATTTAGTTGAACGGTCGACACGGGTCCCCCGACTGTTCCAGCAAATCCAGTTCGCTTATCCTCTATGCTCGTGTGACGGCCACGGTACGTTATCACACAACGGTACTATTTAAGCGGGGGCCTTCCTCTCTACAATCCGGACAGTAGAGTAATATCAATTCTTACAAGGGTCTGATTAGGATCTCTCATAGAATTTGCTGTTAAACTTAGAAGAGGAGCAGAATGGCAGCTATGGAAGTAGATGGCGGAGAACAACAGACCAGGGATTACGAGGAGCATCCCCCTGCCCCTCTTTTGGATTCGCTAGAATTGAAGCTGTGGTCGTTCTACAGAGCCGTCATAGCTGAGTTCGTTGCCACGCTGCTTTTCCTCTACATAACAATGACAACCGTTGTTG
>JASDQU010318558.1:0-13372 GCA_032191745.1 Picea mariana
GTTGTCCCAATAGAATACTTGGTGCCAAGATTATAGATTGTTGCCTTTACCGACATGGGTGACACTGGCACTTTTCGAGAGAGGCTTGCATAGCTGGTCGAACTAGAAGAAAATAGATTTATTGCAGGATTCCATCAGCAAGTTCAGAAGGAAAGAGAGAAGGACTATCATGATAGTCACATCAAGAAGAAGGCATTTAAGCAAGGCGATCTAGTATGGTGTATGACAATAATTTCATAAAGCATCCTAGGAATTTCATAACGCATTGGCTCGGGCCATATGAGATCACCTATGTTATAGAGGGAGGAGCTGGACAACTTAAGACTTTGAATGGAGAATGGAAGGAAGGTTTGGTGAACGGGAGCCGACTGAAGTTGTATTATGACAACTAGCTACCTCACAGCTCTCAGTAAAATCATGAGAAAAAGTTCTAGGTACCAGGTGTAGTTGAAACTGGGTACCAGACATAGAAAAGATAGTTTGCACAAGGAAGGAGAGGAGGAATAAAGCATAAATCACATGCTACATTGCGCACTCTGAAGTCAAAGTAAAACAGAAGGATCAGATTTGAAGTGCCTCGGGATGAGTCACAAGTGAGTGTTGGAGGCCTATTGGCCCTTGGTTATGGAAGCAAGCAAAGATCAAGGAAGAAAAGGCAAAATGCAAACTGCGCGGGAGACACAATGACTATTACTGGGTCGAAGTAAGCAAAAGAGCTGAAAATATAGAGCGAAGTAAGGAAAAGCAAGTCGTTGGATGAGGAGATCAAGGATGAAATATCAACAAGGAAGAAGGATCATGGACAACTCAACAAGTGGAAAAATCCACCATTGGATGCTTTGGAGCATCGCGTGAGAAGGAAGGAAAGACAGGATGGCAAAGCCTTGAAAACGTGGGTCAAGTTGACCTAGGGTTTAAACACCTAGGGTTTTGGTATATAGGGTTTTGGACACTTAGGTTTTGGCCTAAGGTTGTCAGTGAGTTATTGTAATGTATAAATAAAGGTCAAGAGGACCTGGGTCGGGTTGTTGTTATTGTTGTTGTTCGATCTAGTATACTATTGATATGGGCGATTATTGTTGTGTGAGAGAGAAGTGCTAAGTGTGAGAACATTCTGGTATTGTAATATATTCAGTTGGGTGAGAAGGTCAAGTCCTGCAGCTGGGTGCGCAGGAAGGGGAGAGACAAAGAGGAGAAGAAAGAAGATCTTCTATCTAAGAGCGTAGACAAGAACTGTATGCTTCATCTTAATACATTATAAAGAATAGTTCTGTGGATGTATACCTAGAGAGAGGGTGAACCACATATATCTTGTGTCGTGTGTTATTGATGCTTTGTTCTTTGTCATTGGATATACTGTTATTTCATTATTGTGCTAGATCTAATAGATAGCTGTGCAGAGTAGTTCTAAGAAGATACTTGATATAAGAGTGCTATGTTGCTATTGTACTAAATCCACTTGATAGTCCATTTGGTTGTAGACATCCCTGTCCTATAACCCCCTCATAGCTTCTTTGGGTGAGATTGCATCTGCCTCGCAGGTGTTGCTGAAAGGGCCAGTAACTAGGGCTTGTTGGTGCACTCTTGGAGCCGAAACTTGGGTCTCCCCTGTGCCAACAATGCCTCCACCAACTCACTTAATTTTCTCTTAGTTCTTGTAGTCGATTGCACTAACCATGATTTCTTGTGATTTTATTTTTGAAGAATATAAGAGTCAACAACTTTAGGTGTAACATAGTTGTGACTAGACCTTGGATCAATCAAAATAGAAATAGATTTCTTAAGAATATTACCTTCAACTTTCACCATTGATGTTTGCTGGTTTTCTTGTCGATTCTCCAAAGAAACATAGATTTTAGGAATGGTCCGTGCTACATCATTGACTATTGTGGCTTCATGTATGTTGTGGATAGTCCTATTATTTTCTTGTCTATGGGGAAAATCTCTGAATATATGTTCTTCTCCACATCCCCAATATTTCAGAGGCCCTTTCCAAGGATCCCTTAGCTTCCCTCCCACTAATTTTGTTTTCTTGGTTCCAATCTATGATGGAAAATTATGCTAGAAGCTACTTCGTTTTGGGTAAATTGGCTTAAAATAATTTGGCTGATTTTTATACTGCTGAGGCTTGAATCATTTCTTTATATGTTCATATTTCTCCTTTCTCTTTTCCTTCCATGCCTCGTTGAATTCCAATTTATGTTTCTTTAGTTCATAGTAGTACTTATCCTTCTTGATTGTCTCATCAAGAGTTTTAGGCTCTTTAAATTCATTCCCGTCTTTGTAATATTTAGGTAGTCCACTTAGGAACTACTTAATTTTTACCTTCTCATATCCAAAATTTTTCTTGCATAATCATTCATACTCGATTCCCAATTTCATTTTGTGAAATTCTTTGATCTTATTGTCACAATATCTCTTTGAAAGGTATTTTTGTCGAAAGTACTTCTTGAATTACTTCCAAGTTATTTTCCTCTCACTAATCTTCTTCACATATTTGAGGTGTTCCCAAAAAATAGATGCTCTACCATTCATATTAAAAATGGCCACTCCAGCCTTCATATTCCTAGAATAGCCATGTACCTGAAAGTATTTCCTTATTCCAAGAAGCCATGCTTCAACTTATTCACCTGATTTCACCTCGCCATCAAAGGTAGGTTGTTTTACCTTTATGAATTCCCCCTATAAATAGTCTTTGGAATTTCTCTTCTTCTTATGTCTATAAGAAGAATGCATTGAACCATTGTTGATTGAATTGTTAGAGTTAGTTATATCCTTATCTCATGATTTTGATGGTGTATATTTCCCATCACTGGATGCATGAGTTTTAATATTGGAGACCTCTTTCTTAAAGGAATTTTACCAATATTACTTGAAATCTATCCTTGATGTGTTTGCTTCTAAATTTTAATTAAACTTTGTAATAAGGGAACATTTAAATCAGTATGTTATTCTTGAGATTTTATTATTTTCTCATTATCTTCCCTACAACTCTGAAGTTCTACCTTGAGGCTCCTCATGGTTTCTGCCATGTCTGGAGGAGTCTCTATATATCTTCTTTCATTAGGCTCAATGTTTTTAAAGGTGTGGTGAATATTCCATGGTAATACTTACTCAACTCTCCAAGACTGATTGCTTGCAATTGTTTTAGACCCTAGTCTCTCTCTCTCTCTCTCTCTCTCTCTCTCTCTCTCTCTCTCTCTCTCTCTCTCTACTAAAGCAAAGAAATAAACTAAATTTTAGTTTTTAACCTAACATCAAAAGTTAATGTCATCCATTCTTCCTTGAGCCCATATAGCCCCTACCCCCTAATGCTRTAACTTGGCTCTGATACCAATTTKTCATGYACCCACTTACTAAAAYATACACATTCCATAGCGSAGTTGGTGACATAGAGTCCATGCTCTGTTCTTCACAAAATTTGGAAAACAAARTACAATAATAATGTTCCAAAAATGAAAAAAAGAGGATGTTGTATACTTCATCAATTTCAATGTCAATGACAGAGGAAAACAAGGAACAAAAAAAAGATGATGACATTTTCATCAGCTCACATTCTACATAACATCTTGTTTTCAACATCAAAAATATTTTAATATTTTGCATAAAGTTTTCCAAATAACAATTCCATTTGTATTAACCAACACAAGCCAAGTGATATGGATTATTTTCGGCACGAAATGAGAGTGAAGATATGATAAATAAATGCAAAAATATATCACGGATATTCAATAATATAACAAAAATGTATCAGATATGCAACGATAAACATAGAGATACAGTAATACACAAATTCTATTAATGAAAGAAATGTACAGAGACTATAAAAATACAGAGTGAAAGACTTGCTAGAATGGTGGCAACTTATCTTTGAGAAGAGATGTGATGGCTACTTGAATTCAAAAGAAGATGATTACAATGAGGCTACGAAGGCCTTTTTGCAATAAACAAGAATTCCAAAAACCCTAGACATCCAAAAACCTAACCCTAGGAGATGAAGCACCAAAAGTCATGTGGGCCTCATTTGGGTAAGTTAGTACATCAACTTCCTGGGGTCGTAACTTTTGCATACGATCTCCATTTTAGGCTCATGATAGCCCGTTGGAAAGGTATCATTGAGGAGATTCATTTTGGGGGAAATATCAAATGAAATTCCATATTTCTCCCCATTTTCCCAAAAAAACATCGTTTAGGGCCTCAAAATGGCCCCGGCAGTTAAAAACTGCTAAAAATAGTAAATTACCAAAATTGCCAGAAAAATATTTTGAGCCAGTTGAAAAAGGTAGGTGGCCACTGATATCCACCTGGATCAATCCTCCCTCCTTAGGAAGCAATGGTATACATTGTGTTGAGTGCCCAAGGGAGAGGGAAAAGCATTTGTTGAATATGCATCTTGGTGAGCGGCTTACCTTGTTGGGGAAGTTGTGCTTCTTTGCTTGTTGAAGGTTGTCATGAACATGTTGCTGGAAGGGTTGGACCTTTTTAACTAGTCTAGCTACATGAGGTGCCTGTGTGTAGAAGGAATATTTACACTTTTTTGCAATCTTGTCGACATGCTTCTGTTGGATAGAAGGTGCTTGGGCCAAGGCTGTAGTGGTTGCAGTATCCTTCTGTTCACCCTTTGAAAAAATTGTGAAGAAGCTTAATTTTGTAGTATAAGATACTACCTTGCAACACTGTTTAGGTGGGACTTTAGTTGGAACTGCTTCTGTTATTCTGTAGAGATGACCCCCCAAAGTAACAATGACACTATGGGGTCGAGACTCATAAACAAAATGGCGTCTCCACATGTATGGTTGGCCCAAGAGAACATTACAGACATCCAATGGGGAAACATCACATAATACCTCATCCTTGAAGGGCTGGATGCCGTATGACAATCGACACTGCTGACTGACACGAAGATCTCATCCTTGGCGAAGCCACCCAATGTTGTATGGCTATGGGTGTGGTGTTGTCGACAATCCCAATTGTTTGAAGACCTCTGCTGAGATGAGGTTATTCTGGCTTCCGTTATCAACAATAAAATGCAGCGAGGTCCCCTTCACCCACATATGTGAATGAAAAAGTCACTCCCCCTCTTCAGGATCTGTTGGTTCTTCTGGTTGAATTGTTGTGGTCACGACAATAGTAATGGGGTCTACATCGATGATCTATCTTTTACCAATATTTTCATAATCAAATTCTGAATCAGGGTTCGACTCCTTATATTTGGTCTCGACCACCAATGACTATTTTGAGCGACATTCATCGGTGTTGTTCTAGGGGATTTTGTGGAAATCACAACATTTTATGGTGTCCTTCTTTGTCTTCCTATGACCCTTCTTTTCTTGTGGCTTGGACTGGTTTTCGGGAGACTGTTTGTTAGGGCCATCTTTCTCATACTTTGGTTGTTGTGGATTTATAGATACGAACTCTCGTTTGTTTTGGTGCCTAAATTTCTGCTCAATTTTAACAACATATCAATATGGATCACCGAGTGATGAGATATCCAGAAAATCCATTTCAGTTTGGATGTATCTATGTAGAGCCCCATGGTATTTCAGAACCAAATGTCATTCAGAGTCTTTGATCCTAGCTTGATGCACAAGGTATGGAAGGTATTGGTGAAATCTGGAACTGCTTGGCCCCTCTCTTGCCGCAGTTTGGTCCATCTCATGTATTGGTCTTCATAGTTTCCAATAGAGTAATACTGTTCCTTTACCGCATCCACAAAAAAATCCCAAGTGGGCTCGTCCCCATATATTCTAGACTCCTCTATGGAAATTTTCTCCCAGTAAGTTTCCCACCANTCCATCATTTCGTCCCTCTGTCATGTGAGAGCTTGCTCAAGCAACATATTGACAGAATCGTCTGCTCTGTCATTTTTCTTTTCTTCCTCCATTGAGGGTTTCTTGGGTGTGCAAGAGAGATTGTCCTCAAGAGAGACAAGCTCAAGACCCAACTTTCTATACTCAGACCTCGTCGGGGACATGCACTAAAAAATGATCAGGAGCAGCCTGCTCTGATACCACTGATCCAGATTATTTTCGGCACATAATGAGAGTGGAGATATAATAAAGAAATGAATAGAGATATCATGAATATTCGATAATATAACATAAATTTATTAGAGATGCAAACATAAACACAGAGATACAATAATACACGATTTCTATTAATGAAAGAAATGTACAGAGACTGTACAAATACAGAGTGAAAGACTCACTAGAATGGTGGTAGCTTATCTCTGAGAAGAGATGTGCTGGCTACTCACATTCGCAAGAAGATGATTACAATGAGGCTCTGAAGGCCTTTTTACAACAAACAGGAATGAAAAAAACCCTATACATCCAAAAACCTAACCCTAGGATATGAAGCGCCAAAAGTCATGTGGGCCCTGTTTGGGTAAGTTAGTACATCAACTTCCGGGGGTCATAACGTTTGCATATGATCTTCGTTTTAGGCGCATGATAGACCATTGGAAAGGTATCGTCAAGGAGATTCATTTTGGGGGAAATATCGAAGGAACTTCCTTATTTCTCCCCATTTTCCCAAAAACATCATTTAGGGCCTCAAAATGGCCCCGAAAGTTAAAAACTGCTAAAAATAGTAAATTACCAAAATTGCCAGAAAACTGTTTTGAGCTAGTTGAAAAAGGTGGTTGGCCACCGATATCCACCTAGATCACCAAGCTTGCTAAAAATTGAGACAACTAAGAATTCCAGTTCTTCAACGAGCTACTTTCAGTAGTATTTTTTTTTAATTTTTTTAAAACACTTAAATTGATAACTTGGATAAAACTCAATCACTAACCAATGTACCTATTGCATATCATTCCTTACATAGCGTGGAAAAAAAATGGTATAGTCTCATTCAATAGCAACATAATCATGATATATGTTTGTTTAAAATTTCATTCACTTGTTTTGAAAAAAAATTGCATTTTAATATAATCTATTGAATATGTTCCACATGATAGGTTATTTTAGAGACTTTAGGTTAGGTAAGCATCTAATTAAAAAATACAATAACTTCCCCAAAAATTATGAAATATTTCATAATTTACACTCCCCTGCATCATGTACTTGAATGTTCAACAAAAATTTCTAAAGCTATGACAAACTCTTCTAAACAACTTGAACAAATGAAGAAGAATAAAAGAGTAGAATAATAAAAAACATCATAAAAATGTATTGACTAGATTATCGATGGAATTTTCAAACTCTAGCAGAAATAGCCAATGTCGATTCTCTACCTAATAGAATTACATAGTCAGCTTGAGGTTGAAAAAAATGAGCAAATAAGGAAGTTAAGAACTTTTCCCCAGCTATAGATATATATTGATTATAATTGAGCAGGTTTAGAAAACATAACTACTTTTGGCCTCTTGTCCTTTTCTGAGATTCTCCCCTTTAATTGTCACTTATATTATACACTATACAAAGAACCAAACACGCCCAATAAAAAAGCCATAAAGAATTGCAATGATTCTAAGAAAGTTTGGTCCTTACTCATTAACATTGTTTATGTGTTCCACTATTGGATGATAATCCATTGGTGTCCATTACGCGTAGGACCTCGAACCAAAAAAATGGGTAATGTTTCCTAAGGTAGATTTAAACATTCAAGTTATAACTAGTAATGGAAAATAGCCAACTTGGTCCTCCTAGCCTTCGATAAAGGATTAGGGGAAGCCTCCAATGATGACACAAATCCCCTATAGGAAGTAGTTCCAAATGGTAATATCTGCCTTGGGCTCATTTCCATACAAAAAACGTTTCCTGTGAAGAAAATAGTATAGAATTGCCTCAAAAACGTTTTTGAGTTGATTCAAGTACAACAACCTCTTTTATGTAATGTTGTATGGCAAGGATAGGTCCTATGACACTTTATAAAATATAAATTTCAATAAATAATAAACCGATGAAAACACAAGTGCTTAAACAATGAAACTCTAATAGAATCTTTTGTGCATCCACTTGCTATAAATTTATAAGAACCCTCTATGATAACCATACATAGTTATACAGTGATGTCATTTCCTCAAAATTTGAAA
The DNA here is from genome assembly GCA_032191745.1 of Picea mariana. Lineage (NCBI taxonomy): Eukaryota > Viridiplantae > Streptophyta > Pinopsida > Pinales > Pinaceae > Picea > Picea mariana. Next base: position 8,039 of record JASDQU010318558.1, read on the forward strand.
ATGATTTATGAAACCTATTCTCATTTCCACATTCTATATGACACAGGTTCTAACCAAACGTTGGCAAACAAAAACTTGGGAGAAAATTAGGGGGACTCAACAACAACCTCAAGACAGTGGGCTAATTATGCCACCATTGAGATATTGAACAACAAATGGTATGAACCTTATTATCTAGGGGAGACAGAGAAGTGAAAGCCAAAGAGTCCATGTATAAGTAATTGTGTTGTGCACACACTAAATATATCACCATCGAGGGGAAAACAAATGGAAGGGAACAAGGCAACATGCAAGCATGTATTTATTTAAATCTAACATTTCCAACCCATATGAGGGAAGAATTCAATTTTATAGTTCCTTCTTAACTCCACTAATCTCTCATGGGTTACATAAGAAAACTTTGAATTGATATATAGTTTCCTTAGCACAAAAACCAAATAGGAGGAGGGATACACATGGATTAAATAAGGATTTTAATTTCCCTTCGCTCATATTTTAGTCAAATTCAATTTCCTTGATACAATATGATAGAGCCAGAGTGCAAGCAAGGGATTGTCCTTACTACCAAAAACAATATGAGTAGGAGCACAAGAAGGAACATATTATTTTCTTTTTCAATGATAAAGGAGATAATTGGCTTTGAATTACAACACACAAGAACATACTTGAAATCTCAAAGCATTTTTCTTTTTACGAACAGTTTTTCAATCACAAACTTAACATATTTATAGGAAAACATTTCTTATACCAAAGATAATGAGAACTTATTGAGAAAAGAATAACTACATATATGCACTGGATATGGAAGGCCAAAGAAATAAATGGGATATAACAACTTTCTGCCCAGTCGTAGGTAGTCCTCTACGGACACTACCCCCTAGCTAGAGTATGATAAAACTAGGGAAAATAAGAGCAATGTAGAACTCTCAAGGAAATCTCTTCATCTCAAGAGAAAGAAGATTACTATCCAAGTGTCTCAGTATTAAGTATTTGAAAACATAACAACTCTTTGGTACCCACTATGCCTACCCCACACAACAAAAGGATAATTCTTCATTCTCTACTCAACAGTACCTTAGAAGTCCCTCCCTCTAGTGCTATTTAGTGTGGGAATATAAAGGTCCAAGATATTGTCCATTAAATCTAGTATAATTTTTCTTATTTCTTCACTCTTCTCAAGGTTCCAATAGCTTCCTTTCATGTCCATTCCATTCCATAGTATGGAAGCCTTATTTTTCCAAGTAAAAACTCTATTTTCCTCTCTTTTTTCTTCTAAAACAAATAGCTCCCTTTTGTTAGAATATGAGTGGATGTGCTCGGTTTACCATTGACAATATCACTATTGTCACCCAACCATATGCCGAAGCCACCGTTCGAGCACCTTGACCTTGACAGAGAGAAGAATTCTGGTAGCAATCCAATAGCCAAGCAAGGATAATGCACCAAGCAAGAAGTAACCAAAGATGATCAAAGAGTCCAACCCAAAACTGGTGAAACACCTTCCCTAGGACTTGCGCACAATACTTCCAGACTGTAGTGCACACAAGTGATTTTCTGCGATTTTGAGAAGTGTGTCAAATGAGATAATGGTGCCCTGTATTTATAGTATTCCTGGCAGACTTGCCTGGGATGAATTCTCATTCTAGGTACTAATTAATTCATATTAATTATCTCTATTTAGCCGACATCTCATCTAGGGTTACTTTCATTTCTTTTATTTCTTCCAGAACATTCTAATCTTGTCAAAGGTCACAATAGAGGTTCATACCTCCTGAAGCTACCATAATATCAACACTCCCTCCTAGCTAGGGAGGTATAAATGATAATGGTTTTGAGAACAAACAAACCATTCAACGGGTAGCATCATGAGCACTGTCATTATTATCCAATTGGATAATCTCCATGACAACTGGTACAATATCAATTTATAGAAAACAACTGTGTTTATTCATGGTAGTAAACAACTACTCAAATCATAACACATAGTCACAAATACTGCAACATATCCACCACAGCAGAATCTCTCTACTGTCTGGAGACATACAATCTCCATAACAATCATTTGATATCAACCTACACAGAAAATATTTTTATGATATAAACTGAATCATTTGGGCCATTCTTTCACTCACATCTGTGAGATCTGAAAGAGTATTTGCCCTCAAAGTAGAACATCAACGGTGAGACATCTAGACTATTCTTCTCAAGCAAGTAAGAATAATTGTCCTAATTTATGAGCCTAGATGATCTGAAAATGAAAGTATTTGTATTGCTGTGCAAAGTATTCATTCTCATTAATATGAAATGTGCAAAGTATTTTAACTTCAAGATTTAATCTCTTTGTGTGAGAGAGAAGTATTTTTTTTCTGAATCAATATTTCAAATCTGTCTAACACAGCATAAAGAAATTCATCATAAACACACAGCATTTGTTGAGGCAGTTCACCCCTCCTGGGCTACATCTGCCGGGTCCAAGGCTCCCAATGGGCATGTCCTTGCTCTATTAATGCTCAAAAATGGTGTTACAATGATAAAAATGCCAATAAAAAGGCCAAACCTGCTGAAGGCACAAATATGAGTACAGACAGAAACTGGAAATGACTTTGAAATCACAAAAAACAGTGAAAGCTGCTCCAAATAAACTCCTCTTCACCCAAGGCCCCAATGGCTCCTCAAGCTCCTCTGCCCTGAAAATGGCTGAACGACACCTCTGTTGGCTCTGCAACCTGCTCCATTGGCTCCAGAAGACTGAGAATACCCAAAATCCACCCAAAAATCGTGAAGAATGGTTTCCTGTAGCTCCTGTTATCTCAATAACAAACTTTCTTCCACTTTTCCCCAAAAACTCCCCCAAATTCGGGAAAGTGGGAGTTAACTTCACTAATATTAGCAAAAAGTTCAAAGTTGGCGGAGTCCGCCCAAAAAATGCGCCAAAAGTTAGTTAGGGCTTGGTCATGCTGCGCGGTCTTGTGCACATGCGGTTGGGCCTTAGGGGCTGGCCCCCTTTTCCACGCGCCTCCACCCTGTGTGCTCTTTTTTAAACTAAAAGTGCCACTTGTCATATAACTAGCAGCCCTAGCCCAAGTGGTTAGGGCGCGGGGCTGTTGTGGCATCGACCCACGGTCGAATCTCGTCGGCTCTGTTTGGCGCGTTATAAAACATATATAAGTTTTAATATATATGTATGTGCTCCGCCCGCCAAGGTTTGGATTTAAATACAACAATATGTTTATTACAGCCACGTGGCGGCCTACACGCCCCACATTTTTTTTGGTTATAAAAACCCAATGTATAATGTTTTTATTTTTTAATTTTTCATTTTTTTTTTTATAATTTCATTATATATATTTTTTATTTTATAATGAAATAAGAAATTTCTGACTGAGATATCTTTGTGATGCAGAGTCGGTTTTGCGTGCCGTTCGCGCCAGCAGGATCGTATCAACGAGACCTATCCAGGCGTTCCAACTTCGACCAATTCTGAGCAAGTTCAATTTTGAGCATTTTTTTCACTTAGGACATGATCTCCTGATCACTAGACCATTCCTCACCCTGTGCCATTCCTCCGACTCTAACCAAAGTGTAACCTAGAGAGAATGAATATGCCCTAAGAAATGCCTGTCCCTGATCGCCGAACTTAGACCATTCCCCACCCTGGGCCATTCCTTGTTATAACCCTAAATTGCACCACACATGCTTACTTGGCATCACGCCAACTCATATCACTTCATTGCCAAAACATTTGCTGAAGAATGTCTTTGAAAATCCTTTTGGGTCAAGGCCCACGCGTCCTAACCCATTACTACATGCATGTACACGCTGTGATCTAAAATTGAAGAAGACTTGAAAAACTTGAAAATTATTGCAAGTGAATGTTATGTGTTTAAAGCAAAAGGATCAGTTTGCAACACATAGAATTAAAGGATTACTTATGTAAAATACATATAGACAACAACATAATCAATGAACATAAGCACATAAACACAACAATTTGATAAAGGAGTTCACCCCTCGCTTGGGCTACATCTCCTGGTCCAGCTTCCAATGGATCATTATTATTAATTTCTCAAAGTGCTCAAAAAAATGTCTTACAATGCTCAAAATGACAAACCGACTGCTCCAATGGCTTCAGAGCGTCCCAAAACCCCTGTCTGGGCTCTTTCGGCACCTCAATCGATCGAAAAACGAAGAAGTTAGGCCTCCTGGAAGTCTCCCTCTTCAAGCTTGTTGTCTCTGCATCTACAAAATGCACCCTTGTTGTTTGAACCTGGCTCACACGCATTTTAAAGCATAAAAACCCAGCACCGGGTGCAACCGCTCCAATGGTGCAAACCGTAGGACGGTTAAGGGCGCGCCAGCCCCTAACCACCTAGTCACATGGGCATATGGGTCATACGACCGATCGTTTGGCAAAAAGGGGCTAACGGTCAAAACCGTGCCAACCGTTCAACATTCCCACGCGCAAACTTCCATATAGCATAAGGGTCACATGCAATATATATACGACCACAGGCTGGGCCCGTTACAATGCAACTCCGTATATATATAAACAATGGTTATATTATATAACCAAACCACGACTGTGTATTAACCCCACGCCATATATATTATACCACAGTTATATGTTGTGGAATGAAACCATGGGTCGGGGCTAAGCCCCGGCCCGCCCCCCTTTCCATTTTATACAATGATCAAATTTAAATAGTATTGAAACCATATAGTAAACAAGAACCAACCGATGGCTCGTTGGTAGGGCAGCCATTGTTAAACGTTACGCCGAAGGGGAGGTCTGGGGGTCGAACCCCACGGACTCCAATACATTTTATTAACATATAACCAATCAATTCCGGGGTGCCATGTGGCAGCCCATGATTGGGCCACGTGGCACCCAATCATTGACCAACAAAACACCATGTGTCAACACATCATTCGCCTTCAACATCCAATTGGATTCTACCATGTCATCTGTTGCCACATCATCATACGGTCTGTACGACCCTGCCACGTTAGCCTGTACGGACTGTACAGTCGGCACCAAAATTTTTGCCTATTTGACTTGACGAACAAATCGCCATATCTCTCGCTCCCGACGTCCGTTTGAGATGAAATTAGTTGCATTGGGTTCAAAACGATGAGGCCTACGTTCTCGTCCAGTTTGAAGCGATTATGAGCACTTTGAAGTTTTGAGCAAAATTTGATCCCCTGATCACACCTCCCCATTGGGAAGCTTTTGGACCTCCAAAAGACTATTTTTCAGTCTATGTGAAGATGAGGGTAAAGTTCCCTCACCCTTCCAACCTCAATCCACTTGGCCTTGCTTGGATTCATCCCTTT